>APFE030810356.1:24549-57117 GCA_000404065.3 Pinus taeda
GAAAGGGTCTGATGCAGAATAACCATTTTGTTTAAATCAACATGAAAATCACTACCATTCTAAAACACAATGTACATAAAAAAAATTAAAGTGCCAAAAACTATGCTCTAAAAAAAACATGTGTGTTCTGCATCACTCTTTTTCAAAATCAGGTCACTTTTTTTCTATCTCTACAAAACGAGTAACAGTATCAGATCCCGTTTCAAAGTTTACATTCTTGATATTTTTTTGGGTGCTATTCAAGCTATTTGTATCACACCAAAAATGACACAAGTTGCTACAAAAAAAATGTACGAGGGAATTTTTAAATTCTTAGAGAAACTGGAATTAATGACCACAAGCTATCTATTATTTCTTGACTTTGAAAATAATTTTCCATTAGTAAATGTTGATGAAATGGGAGGCATTTATCACATGTCATGGAACCTAAACTTATCATTAATTCATAGATTATATTTGTTATCATCAAGTTTTTAAAAGAAACAAAGCATCGTTGAATATAAACTCTCCTTTAGAATGGAAAATGCACATATTTTCCCCAAAGATATTGGTGACAAGATGTTGAAGTACTTAGTATTGCTTTATAATTTCTAGTAGTTCATGAGAGTGGACAATTTGAAGAGGAGCTAATGATTGTTGTAATTCCACTTACTTCAAATATTCTGGAGCCCTATTGATTAAGTTATCCTTAGTTTACTATCTGAGATCTATGCATTGCCAAATTTGAAGATGAATCTGAGATTTGATATTGAGGTATTATTTAATGTTGCCTTCAATGGAGGAGTTGGCACTCAGAACCAACACCAAAGTGGACAAGCAAATCCCACAAGAGCGATATGAAAAAAATAAAAAAAATTCCATGATACGTGTTGTGGTAAAGACCAATAATTGTAGTAGGTGTTGTTCCTAGTAATGGAATCTACCAGTGCTATATCTCTTAGATCATGCACAAGGAGTGACCCTGAAGCAAAACAAGTTCAGCAGGATGAGCTCAGAGGCTTAGGAATAGTACTATATTCAGTGATTTGACACCCTATACAACCATATCAATATTAAAGGAAAATCCTATAGCATATTTCATGAAGGATTTGAAGGTTTCCAACTAGGAGATGATGAAGTAGATACAACTCAGAAGTACTTGACATAAAGAACCTACTTTTAGACTAGGTGTTTTGAAGAGAATTTGAATCTCTACATCAAATAGGAGGCATTTGAATACAAATAGAAATTTGGAATAATATTCATTTGGAACACTTTTAATTTCCTGGTTAGGTAGTCGTTTAAGCAAATATCAATTCCGAATTTGAAAAGTATGTGAAATGAATGGACTAAGTAAAGTTAGAAACACAATATGAATCACTTCAAATCCCTACATAGGAATACAACCATATAGCAAGTTATTTATAAAAACATATGTTCAGAATGTAGAACTATTAGTTGATTGAACTTTGTGAGGCCTAGTTTATAAATTTCTTGGAAAAGAGAGAAGAGGAAGAGGAGCAATAGTCAACTAGAATTGAAGAGGAAGAGAAAGAGATAAGTAACTATAAAGGAGAAGAAACAAAGTATAGAAGAGAGATAAGGAGGAAATCAGAATTCAAAAACCAGGTAAACATGCAAAGTAAATATGTAATATTATTAGGGGATTGATATCTCCTTTCAGGTAGTCGCCTCAAAAGAGCAGGTTGGAGCCTATAGAAGAGGGTGTGGGCACTCATAGCAAGTTGTAGTTTGCAGAATAAAAGAGATATTGAAACATCCTGTAGGTAGAATCCTACAAAAATTGATTTAAATGAGGAAGTGGATGTTTTCCTTTACAACATAGCAAAAATTCATGATTTTCTCCCTTCATAAGTTTCCGCTTATAACTATTGTCTACATATGTTGCATTTTTTTGATGTGTTTAATTTTAAATTCGTGATTAATTACTAAACACCCATATAAATCTACAAATACACATTTACTAATTCACCTCGCTTCAATAATTACCTAATTTTCTATATATAACCAACCTATAAAAATTATAAAAAACAAAAACAAACTAACTTAATCATTTTAAACAATATCTTTATACTTAAAAATATAAATATTACCTAAATCCATTTTGATTTATACTTAAAAATATAAATATTACCTAAATCCATTTTGATAAACCCAACCCAACACACTATTGAAAATATTTCCAATAAATAAAATTCAAAACTAAGATGTACCCATTTTTCCCATAAATAAAATTCAAAACTAAGATGTACCCATTTTTCCAACGAATTAGCGAATAACATTGTTCATAACACATAAATGGTAGATTGTTTATATTCTGCTCATAAAACTGTTATTCCTTTCCAAACACTTTTTTAGTGACTATCTTCTTGGCATGCTTTGGTCTTGTGTAAGTTTTATTTGGTAATTGAAAAAGGCGGTAGATTTATTAAAAAAATAAATAGAGAAAATCAGTCTAATTTGAATTTTGCAATTTTGAGTTCTTATATTGTTTTATCATTATTTTTTAACTATTTGTTTTAATTTTAATTTGAAAAATTTTATAATTTAAATTTTTAAATATAAATATAAATTTCATAAAAAATTAAATATATTAAATTTATTTTTATTAAATAATAATTAATAAAATCTATTAAATTTCATAAAGAATCATAAATTTTTTTATTAAAATAAATATAGCGTAATTGATTAAAACATAATTTTGTATATCAGAATAACATTATCGGTTCACTAAGTTATGGAAGAGGTGTGCTTAAACTTAATTATTTTTTAAATAGGTGTGTGTTATTTCAAAAAAGATCATCAAAATTTAAATTTAATTATTAAAACAAAGGTAAAGATTTTAATCTTTATGCATCATTTTCAATATTAGTTAAGATAAAAAAAAAATGAGATTTATTTTCATAGTATTTATTTTATTTTTCTATTTAATTTTTAAAAATATTATGTCATAAACTTAATTATTTCTTTTGATTTTTATTTATGACATTGAACTTTTATAGTTTATTATTTCATTCATATATATATATATATATATTGGAAAACCTCGTTTTTTGGTGGTGAAGCATCAGATGCAAATACTATCAAACTTCGAGCCAGATGAAGGAGAGGGAGTTACAGTGGGTAGGGATTCAGTTAGGTATCAGGGAGAGGGAGTCCTTAATGATGGTGAAAAAGTTTCTGAATATGGTGAGCTAGAGGGAATTTCTGTTGTTGTTGATGTTGTGAGAGATGAGATAGTATGAATTTATGCAGACTAATATGTATTTATTTAAATGTAGAATTTTTAAAAATTTAATTTAACTATCAATAATTATATTTAGAAAGACCTAGAAGATATTTAGATGGAACTGGATAGGATTGTATTGGAGATGTCATCTCAATGCCCCCCCTTAAAAGTTTTCCTTCATATTCAAGCTCTGGAAATTAGGAAAAAAAAAACTATTGGCTATTGAAGAAGCCACATGGAGATTAAAAAGCAGGGCAACCTCGTTCAGCAAGGGAGACTGAAATACAAAAATTTTCCATCGATATGCAAACCAATAGCGTAACACAAATATAATCTAGGAGATTAAGGACGAGGATGGGAAAACACTACAATCTCATGATGATATAAGTAATGCGGCTATACAGTATTTCAAAAGAACATTTAGTAGGAATGAAAATATAATGGCAAAAGATATCATCTGGGGTATAGAACCTTATCCTACAATGTTCAGAGATTAACATAATGAAGAACTTTATAGACCTGTCTCTAAAGAAGAACTTCTAGAAGTGATGAAGTCTTTCAAAAGGGATGAATTTCCAGGTCTGGATGGATGGACGATTGAATTCTTCCTCCACTTTTTTGAACTTGTAAAGAAGGATCTTCTGAACATGATTGAGGAATCCGAAACTATGGGTAGAATTCATCAATATATCTCATCAACTTACATTGCCCTTATTCCAAAGAAAAAAATGCCAACTCCTTTCCAGATTTTAGGCCCATTTCCCTGTGCGATTCCATCTAAAAAATCATATCAAAGATTATTGCTAGCAGAATGCGGAATACTCTTTTGTATTTCATCTCACAGGAACAAAATGGGTTCCTGAAAGATAGGCTTATTCATGATGTTGTTGCAAACACTTAGGAAAGTTTGCATTCGATCCATACAAAAAATCTCGATGCAGCCATCCTTCAAATTGATCTAAAGAAGGCATATGACTGCTTGGATTGGGGCTTTCTAAGATGTGTTCTCACCAAAATTTGTCTCAATCCTAGATGCACAAACTGGATAATAACATGTGTGGAAAAGGTAAATTTCACCATCCTCATTAATGGCCACCCAACCAATTTATTTTGAGTTACTACAGAACTGAGGCAGGGATGCTCCATATCTTTGTTGTTATTCATCCTAGCAATGGATTGTTTAAGCTTGTATATCAAAAGAGTTGTTTTGGAAGGACATTTCCGGCCTCTAATGATAAGCAAAAAAAACAACATATCACACAATCTATTTGTTGATGACATACTAATTCTGGCTATGCTCTGTCATCTCACTTGGCTATGTCTCTATAATATCTTAAAGAAATTTACAATGGCTACAGGACTACAGATCAACGAAAGGAAATTTGTAATCTATCATGGGAAATGTGACAAGGAAACTATTGAATACATTACAAGAGTATACAATATCAAAACTACTCCAATTCAGGAGGGAATGAAGTATCTCGGATTTCACTTAAACCCTGCTTGCTACACTAGAGAAGATTGGCAATGGATCATCGATCGATACTATAAAACAATTTCTGGATGGGAGTCCAAATGTCTGTCGATGGGAGGGAGAGCTACACTTTCCCAAGTAGTTTTAGCACAGTCAACTGTATATTGGGCTCACCTTTTCTATATACCAATAAGCATTATCAAGGAGCTAAACTGTTTGACAACAAATTTCATTCGGGGAGGCTCTCACGAGAAGAAGAAATATCATCTAGCCAAAATTACTCTTCCAAAACAATTGGGAGGATTGGGAATTATGGATCTTCGAAAATTTGGAGGTATTTTATTGTGTAAATCCTTATGGAGGGGCTTATTTGGGGAAGGAACTTGGAGTAAGACCATAAAAAAAAAGTATCTGGTAAATAAAAACTTTGATTTCTGGTACAGGAAAGATACCATTGGCATCAAACAGGGCTCTTTGGTTTGGAGAAGTTTCCACAAAATACAACCCTTCTTCTTACAACATCTCACATGGAACTTTCAGAATGGTAACAAAATTTTAATCGCAGTGGATCCAATCCTTGGAGCCGGGGAGGGATGCTCTATTAATCAAGAAATCCAAAATACTCTACATAGTGTAGGCATCTTTGTATGGGGCCAAGTCATTGCGGGCTGGCATGGGCCTATACTGATATAGAAAGAAGCACATAGTATGGGCCTACATGGCCAAGTGGCACTACAATGGAATAAGATCTTGGCAAACATAAAAAATATAGGTATATGCTCTACGGAGGCCCGAGATTATCTCACCTAGAAAGGAAAGATGAAGTTTGATAGTATAAGTGTAGTTGATACTTATTTATCCTTATCTAGCATAATACCTCCCCAAATAGGCCGACAATTTCCCACAACTTTATGGAAAATAGGAATTCCAAGCAAAATTACAATCTTCTCCTGGCTAGTTTTTCACAACAAATACCTCAGCTGGGAGAATCTATAGAAGAGGCAGTGGCATGGGCCAGGAATATTATTTATTTGCAAACTTGAAGATGAAAACAATGATCACATCTTCCTACAATGCAAGCTCACCACTCAGGTATGGAAACAGTTATCAAATTTTTTTGGTTTCTATTTTATAATGCATTCTTCCATTAAGGACTCACTAGAATGGTGGAGTACACATAAGCCTTCCTAGAGACCCATTCCTCTGATTTGTTTATGGACAATTTGGAAATGGAGGAACACTTTCTTGTTCCAAAATAAGATAGGAGTTTCATAAATCACCCACAAAATTATTTCAAATTACAGCACCTTTCTGCCCCAACTTAAACAGCCATGTAGGAATCCTCGTGGGCACAATCACACATTGCTAGAGTTTCCAATGGGATTTTTTGATGGTGCGGCACAAAAAGTATATGTGCTTGTGGCTTTTGGATATCTATAAATGACCAATTAAAATATTTTCTTTACTGGAATGGAGGTAATGGCACCAATAACAAAGCGTAAGCAATGGCTCTTTGGGGCCCACTATGGTTCAACAACTTTTTAAACATTCTGATCTTACAAATACATGGAGACTCCAAGATTATAATTGAACATGTTTTAGGGAAGCTATCAATTAACAACCCTCTTCTATTAGGATGGATTAAGAGAATCGAGGTCTTCTGGCACATTCAAAATGGATACTCTATTCAGCATATTAACAAATCCCAAAACAAGCAAGCTAACAGAATATCAAAAAAAAGTTTGCTCCAAGAACTTGGCAAATGGATTATGGATATTTTCTGGGAAAACAACACCTATATCATGGAGGATCCTTTTCTCCCAGGTATATAGGCTATATCTCCGCATTACTGAGCATTGATTGTGTCCCTGTTGATGGATAACTTCTGCCTGGCCACTGGGAAAAATACAATGTTCTCTACAAGGTGGGATCTCCCTCCTTTGTAGATGGTGTTTTACATTTTCAACAAGCTGTGGGCTATACCAGGCTATCCCTATTTTCTGGCTGCTTCACAAAACCTCTTATACAGTTTTTTTTTCTCAAATGAAGGATCCATTGTACTTTGTTTCTATTTTGGGGATAGGTGGTATGTGGTTCCCACTTTATCAGGTTGTTTTTCTGTTTATGTGATTGGCATTTATTTATGTTGGAACAACTACACTTCTTGTAAATTCCCCTATGATATTAATATATATTCTGCTTTTTTCATACTGAAAAATTATTAGATGAACCATTAAAATTTAATCTACATCAATTATCTACACTCTCATTTAATAATAATTAAGAATAAAAAATATTTAGTAATAATAATAATCTCAAAAATAATTATTCTTTTTTATTCTTTTTTAAATTAATTTTAAAAATATCACAACATATTTTTAATAGAACTGTATAAAAAGAGTTAAAAATAATAAGCATCTCAGAAATAATTGTTTTCCAATTTAATTTAAAAAAAATATCATATCCACGTATATTACATTCATTTTTCATTTGGTTTTTATTTTTCATTGCTATTGTTGTATTATATATTCTACCTAGCAAAGGGAAATGTATATTCTTAGTTCCTAATATATGTTTGTCTTTGTCAATTATGTAATGAGTTAGCTTGGGATTTTAACTGAGTGGAGATTATTGGTTTGCATCAGTGAAGCCTTGAAGCTTCACTCCTTTTGTCCATCTATACCATAATCCATACTGAGAATTGCCCCTGATATATCTCAATGCATGTTGTGGTGCCTTCCAATATAGCTTGGTAGGCCTAACTACCGCTTGACTAAGTTGGTTAACTGTATAGCACATACGCTGTCGTGTCATCACCAAGTACATGAGTGAACCCATAAGATTCCTGTAAATAGTAGCTTCCACTACTTCCCCTGAAGTATCATCCTACTTCCTCGAGTTACTTGCTAAAGGATTCTCCATGGTTTTGTTGCTCTCCATGTGGAATATCTTGAGTAACTCGTTGGCATACTTTCCATGAGACACAAACAACTCCACGTCTCCCTGCCATACCTCCATGCCAAGAAAGTAATGCATGAGCCCCATGTCCTTCATTTCAAACTCTCTTACAAGGTCCTCCTTGCAAGACTTGATCAGTTGATCATCACCTATCAGTATGAGATCATAAACATAAAGTACAATGATCAACAGTTTACCTTCCACCACTATGTGGTATAGGTTTGCATTTGCTTCACTCTTCGTGAAGCCCAACCCGATGAAGTATCTATCTATCCTGGTGTACCAAGAATGGGGTGTCTGCCTTAGCCCATACAATGCTCTCTTGAGCCAGCACACGTGGCTCACAGTCAAAGGTCTCAAAACCTTCAGGCTTCTCTATGTACACATCTTCCTCAATCATGCCATTAAGGAAGGTTTTCTTCACATACACTTGATATATTTTCCAACCCATTTGTGCTAATAGTGCCAATATAGATCTTATTGACAAGTACCTTGCAATAAGAGAAAATGTCTCATCATAGTCAATCCCCTCTACCCATCAAAATCCATAGGCCATAAATCTAGCCTTATGCTTCTCCACACTACCATTTACAACTTACTTTATCTTGTAAAGTTAATGGGGGCTAACCACTGACTTGTCTTCCAACCTCAGGACCACATCTCAAACACTGTTATGAACGATGGAGTCATACTCCACCATGGCATCAACCAAAACCAGTTGCTGCACTTCTTCCTTAAAGGAAGATGGCTCTATCACAACGCATTCGTCGATAAGAGCCATGTATCCAGTGTACCTCTCAGGTGACCTCCTCCGCCTGCACTAAGAAGTGGGTGCTCCCACATTCTCCTGTGCATCATCCAACAATTTGTCAGCTTCTCTGGTGCACTTTCTTTGCTCTCTAGAAGACTCTTCCTAAGTGGCTATCTCCACTCCCGGATCCTTTGCATGTGGCTACTCCGTATCAATTTGAGGCTCCTCAACCTTAGGAGATAAAATCTCCTCATCTGCATGTAGCTCAAGCTCCCTCTCAAGGGAAAATTGCATGGCCTTCTCCTAACCGAATTTGACGTCCCTGCAAACCATTGTAATCCTTATGCTTCTCCACACTACCATTTGCAACTTACTTTATCTTGTAAAGTTAATGGGGACTAACCACTGATTTGTCTTCCAGTCTCGGGACCACATCTCAAACACTGTTATGAACGATGGAGTCATACTCCACCATGGCATCAACCAAAACCAATTGTTGCACTTCTTCCTTAAAGAACGATGGCTCTATCACAACACATTCGCCCATAAGAGCCATGTATCCAGTGTACTTCTCAGGTGACCTCCTCCACGTACACTAAGAAGTGGGTGCTCCCACATTCTCCCGTGCATCATCCAACAATTTGTCAGCTTCTCTGGTTCACTTTCTTTACTCTCTAGAAGACTCTTCCTGAGTGGCTATCTCCACTCCGGGATCCTTTGCATGTGGCTACTCCACATCAATCTGAGGCTCCTCAACCTTAGGAGCTAAAATCTCCTCATTTGCATGTAGCTCAAGCTCCCTCTCAAGGGAAAATTGCATGGCCTTCTCCTCACTGAATCTGACATCCCTGCAAACCACTGTAATCCCACTGGTCGACAAGTACACCCAATAGTTGTGAGGTGTATCAATGTACCCAAAAAATATCCCCAACTCTGTTGTAGGCTCAAGCTTCTTCTATGCATATTTAGTCACATGGAAATATAATGATGAACCAAAAATCCTGAGGTGATCAACATCTGGCCTCTTACTAGAATAAGCTTCCTCTAGTGTCTTCATCTCAAATATCCGATGTGGGATACCGTTCTGAACATAAACTGATGTATTGCAGGCCTCAACCCACAAGTGTAGTGTTAGGCCCTAATCATGCAACATCGCCCTCACTACCCCTACTATGATTCTGTTCTTCCTCTCGGCCACCCCATTCTACTGAGGGTTACGGGGTGTCGTCAACTCCTATTTAATCCCTTCTATTGCACAGAAGTTCTTAAACTCATTTGAGACATAATCACCACCATTATCACTTTGTAGATATTTAACCTTCTTTCCTAACTCTTCCTCCACCAATTCTTTAAACTCACAAAACTTTGTAAAAGTTTGATCAAATTTTTGCATGAAAAATATCCAGCATTTACAACAATAGTCATAAAAAAGTATAACATAATACCTATGTTTTGCCATGGATGCTATCGAGAATGGTCCGCAAACATCTGAATGGACTCGCTCTAGAATAGCCTCTACTCGACTGTCTTTGTCATGAAGAGAAGACTTTGTGTATTTTTCCAAAGTACACCCCATGCATGTATCAACTTACTCAAGCGTACCTTTGGGAAGTTCAGTAGAGATCTGCTACAATATCTTCAAATCCTCATGATGCAAGTGGCCCAATTTCCTGTGCCATAACTCACCCACGTCTCAGATCTACACCCTTTCTGATTTTGTGCTCAAAGAGGCACACTCCTCTACCTCAAGCTTGTAAATATTCTTCACCTGAATCCCTATCTTCTTTACCTAACCCATGGCTATGTGTCGAAGGAATGCCTTTCCTTTTGAGAATATCACATCATAGCCTCTATCCTTGAGCATGGAAATGGATACCAAGTTCTTCTTCAGGCTAGGCACATAAATAAAATTCTTCAAGGTGAGTGGATCCCCATGCTTCCTCTGAAAAGTAATTGTGCCCAATCCAGTAAATTATACTTCCCGTTTTCACCCATCTCGATATGCATATGGAGATATTTCTCTTCTAGGTCACTGAATAACTCCTTGTTGCTAGTCATGTGGAATGAAGCTCCACTATCTAAGTACCATACACTTCCCATCATTGATGACACCATGCATGTAATGAAGTAATATTCCAATTCAAATTGAGAGGCCAAAGCCTCACCCACCACTCCTCCTGAGGACTTCTTCTTGGAATTCTTGAGTGGACAATTTGTATTGAAATGGCCCAGCTCATGACAATGAAAGCACTTAAATTTCTACATATCTTTCTCCTTACCTCCATGATAATAATCTGATTTGGAATGGGAATCTTTCCCTTTCCCCTTCTTCACCTTAATTGTTAAGGAACATTTATCTTTGTCATCAGTCTTTGATGAAGAGTCATCCCTGGTGTTCCTCTTGATCTCCTGTTGCATCAAATTTGACCATAGTCGTTCCCAACCTAGAAGCATCTCCTGAACATTAACAGATTTTGAATAACTATGCCAACTCTTTTTAAGTATTATAAGACCAAGAATCACCATATCATCCTCAACAACTGTGATTCCAACACTTCCAAGTTCATCACGACATTGAGTGAACTTGGTCAATCCAAAACTGCGCAATATAAACAAAGGATCAATCTTTGATGAATTCATGATATTTACACTCCAGTAAATAATACAACTGATAGTATAATGTCTGTACACTCTAGTCTCAATCGGTTCTTGCTCAGAATTGACATGCATGATTTTATGATGAGGGAATCTTCAGTTAACTAGAGTGACACTTGTGGATGCACTAGTGCAACAACTGACTGTTAACTCTCTATTAGTTCCAAAAATAGTTTGGAACTAATTTAACTTAACTTAAATTAGTAAACTGAGTGATCTAATTTTCCAATGCAATTTAAACTCATATTGGACCCCTAAAACATAGGGAGAACATATACATAACTATAGAAAGACTTCCAACTCAAAATTCCTAAGATAATTAAGTTAATTAAACTTAATGAACTATTTACAAATTGCTATGAGAATAGAATTCGATTTTAATTCTCAATTTAAGTCAAGGACAAATTAAACTGTAATCTCTTGTTTCCATTTCTCAACACTCCCTCTCAACAAGGAAGGTAGTATCAACTACCCCAATCTTGCCTCTGTGAAACTCGAATTTACATCTTGACAAGGTATGCATGGTATGTTTCAACTATTGGGTCGGTAAGCCTAAGGATTAATGAGAATGTCTCTTTCTTTAATAACTCATACATGCATATGAAAGTTACTTGGATATATGTCTCTTATGATGAAATTATGCACTTCATGTTGAACTTCTTATCTAATATTGATACATTGATAGACTTGTTGTTTGGTTAATATCTATGATTTATCTGGTTGATATCTTGATCATATAAAGAAGGCTAGCACCTTGACTCTAGTAAGTGATACTCTTGACTTTTGATGATGAATTTCATATAGAAGGATAGTTCATTGACTCTTATACATGAGTCTACTAGTAATTGTTGTGATAAGCATGATGAAATCATAGGGAAAGAGTGATTGATACTCTTGTTGTTTTGATAAATCTTTAGTGGATGACCTAGTTTGATCTCATTGGTCATCAAGAGCACAATAACCTTGATGTGAGAGGTATAAGAAAAAGATTGATATTCTAGACCTCTTACTGCATGTGGTCTTGTCTTGATGGTATATGGTTAAACTGGATGCAATAACTTGATGGAGTGACCTGACAGAAAATGCTATTGTGTTCATAATCTTTGAGATATGATGTTGCATCTATCTGTTGCTTTGATTCTAATCACTTGATGAAATATTTATGTCATAATGCTGATAACCATGATAGATATATGTTTATGATCCAACAAATCTATTGTTGCATGACTCTTGTAGTGACAGGCTAATGACATGAATGATGTAGATCCCCACTTAGAGGGAGAATCTCTTCTCAAGATTCTTAACCTTATTACTATTTTCATTATGTGTTTTTGAAGTATGATTTATGTGCATATGGCAATATTGATCTACAACAAAGTCTCAGATCTGAAGCCTATACATAAATTAAGGTTTCTGCTCTAGTCATAGTCATAAATCTAGAAGATCTCGTTCGTAGACACATGCATGCTAAGGCCTATACAACGTCCAGGCAGCTAAAGTCGCTCTCATGGTAACCTTAAGGGAGCGACCAAAGGTTTGACTATTTTTTAACATCATATGAAGCTTTTTGAATTTGTCTGAACTTTGAATCATGATGTACGTGATATATTCTTCCACTGTTAACTTATTTCTGAAGTTGTTGAGTTAAATTGTTGATCATATAATGAAGTATAAATTATATGGTCACCTAGAAGATATTAGTACCACAGATGTATTGTAGATAAAGACAAGATCTGCTAGCAGGAAAAGCTTGAATGTTTTCCATAACATGAACATGCAGATTGAGCTTATGTTTGCTCATGGTTGGGACATACATATAGATATGTCACTATGTTTGTGCTACAAGGCTTGAAAATAACTTTGAATTGATGATTGAGATGTTCTTTGACTATAGATCTCTCTACGATTGCATTTGGACTTGACCTGATGTCTAGTGATCTGATTTGATGATTGTTGATTTGCCCTAATATCGATACTATGTGGGCATGATGACTTATTTGGAGATTGGCCTCCTTATTCTTAGCACAATGTTTGAAATAACTATAATTGTGATTCAATGTGAAAATGGAACCTTCATGACTTGTCCTTGATGTATGCATTTGCACCTAGTTCTGATTGATTTTATATGAGCTACACCTGTATCCTAATTTAACGTATTAATACTATGATAATGATGACTTTGATAATGGTCATGATTTATCTTATAAACTCTGATGAGTTGACCTTGTTGATTGATGGTATAACATTGAGTTATGTAAGAATGATTATGGTGGCTTAACATGGCATGGTACCAGCAGATAGATTTTCATGAAGCAAGTTCCCTGATCCATATACGTCTATATTTGATAGTTATCTGATGAAGTCAGGATGATGATATTGATTATGATTTTGGTTTTATATCCTGATGATCTACTTGTGACAGGTGATGAGCCTCTAATGATCTAAATCAAAGGGAGATGGCTTATGAAGCCAATAATGTATCAAGGAATGATGAATCGATTTTTGGAATTTGTGAAAGAAATTCCATATTGCAAAGCTATTGGAAAATGTTTTTGATAATGAGAATTGCAAATCCTTCGATACTCAGATTTTAAGTTCAAGATGTTGTTGAACTTGACATGGCATATGATAGTTGAAACATTGATGTTTCATCTTGAACATCCATATGTATATGTATGATGTGCATAGAACTTGAATAAATTCATGAGTGAGTTGCTTCACTCACATAAGGTTGTCACCAAGCATGCTTTGAAATATCTGCATTAGGGGTTCTAGTTTTGAGAATGAGATATTTATTCTATGATATGTGTCTGCAGAGATGTATTATTGATATTTTAGATTGTTTTTTATAAGCACATTTGGATTTTGCTTTAGTACGAGATCTTCCATGATATCTTGGATGAGAATTCCATAGCGTGACCGAGGTTGATCATGATTCTACTAGCATGGCTAGCTATGAGGCAAGACATAGAAGCTCCTTAGAGAGCTAGTTTGAGCATGATCTAGATATGACATGGTCACATTATGATAATTGAAAATACCATACATATAGTTGGGACCGATATACTCTCATATTGAGACAAGTGTAGTTGTTCAAAACAAGCTCAAGTTTGTGGTTGGTACCTCCTTGAGAGGGAGGATGATTATGGTATCATTTTGTGATTTATATGATTATATATGATCTAGCATGATATTTGATTTGATGTTTTGTATCAACAATAAACATCTCCTCTTTTGAAAAGATGATATCGAATTCGAGTAGATGAGATCAAGGTTGATCGAGGACACAGAGCAAACTCTTCCCCCTTGTTTGAGCTCCCAGGGTGAGGAATTAAGGGATAAGGGCTCCTGGGTTTAAGGGAACTCTGGAAAATAGGGAACCCCCTTATTTTTTACCCATAGGGTTGATGGTTTTACTCCCCTGTCTAGTATTTACAGAGTATACCCTAGTTGGTAGCATACCCACAAGCAGGGCTTGTTGGGAATATTACTCCTCGTTTGGCCAATGAGTTAAGGGTGTACTTGGGGGTGTACAACCAAGGAGATTATGATGCATGTGTTATACCACATGACTACTAAGAGTCATTGTTGGGAAGATCAGTAGGCAATAGGATTCCGGGTTGAGGGTAAAGCTCCCTCATGAAATCATGGGTTGGGTTTAAAGCTCCCCAATGAAATTTCGTGTTGAGGGCAAAGCTCCCCATTGAAATTCCAGTGTCGAGGTTATACCCCCCTATGTGATCCAATGTAAAGGTTTTACTCCCTTGTATGATGATTTATCCTATTTCTTGACATGGGTGGAAGCTATTGCTCCTTGATGTTGTTCCAGGTTGAGACGTACTCCTTGATGACATGGTCTCCGATGACGATCGATGATGATATTCTGGGTAGCATCCCACTAGTAGAGATTTTAGATAGCATCCTAATGGATAGAGGGTGGTAGCTTGAGCTCCCCTCTGGTAACAAATTATTCTTCTTCTAGATTCGAGAATGTTCAACATATGAGCAA
Source organism: Pinus taeda (assembly GCA_000404065.3). Lineage (NCBI taxonomy): Eukaryota > Viridiplantae > Streptophyta > Pinopsida > Pinales > Pinaceae > Pinus > Pinus taeda. Next base: position 39,626 of record APFE030810356.1, read on the forward strand.
GAACAATCAAGAGATAAGCAAGAATAAGAAAAGGATGGATAGAAATGTACAATGATGATTTGTGATGATGAGACACTTTATATGGACATGGAATTATGACTACATGAAAAATATGATCTGTGATAACAATCGAAGATTCTAGAATGCCATTTTGTTCAATGGACAGGTATTGGCAGGTGGAATTCTCCCTAGTTGAGAAGGAGTGTTAATTCTTGAGACTTTGGTAAATTTCCCCCTTGGACCACTCAAATGAACAAGCTAATTCTTTCATTATATTCCTCTTTTCGATAGGACCAAAATAGACCTAAATATCACCCAATTTGGTTAAGCAGAAGTTGAGTTATGAATTATTTTATTCATACATGTATTATGGAATGGATCAGCCCTAACCAGATGAGTAACTTCTTGAGTTGGTCTTAACCCTAAGTGACCCCTCAAGAAATCCTATAAATAAAAGAGACCTTAAGATCATTTGGACACATATTCTCTTGTCTTTTGTCTTAGTTCGCACAGGTTTGACAGAAGGAGTTTGCTCAAGGGTCTGAAAGCATAGGCAAAAGGTTCGCTCTGGGTTAGGATCTTCTGGATCTCGGTCGTTGGCACAGAACAGGGAATTGTGGTCCATGGTCATTGGCACACAAGCCTATGATATTGATGATAGACCCTTGGACATTGGAACAGAGTCTTATGGGAGTGACTTTGGGTTCAGAGGTAGATCAGAAGGTTCTAGTCCCAGGTCACTCGCACCAGGTAGCCTTGGGAGCAACCCTGTCATCTCGGCCACTTGTGCAACTCAGAAAGGGTGCGACTTTGGTTTGTCGATTGCTTGCAGAGCTCATCTAGGGAGTGACTTTGGATATTTGTAGTTTAGTGCCAGAATCACATGCATATAGACCTCCTGGGAGTGACTCTGTAGTCACAATCGCTCACATGTTGTATTCGTGAGAGCGACCCAGATGTTTCAATCACTCATAGATAGCATTGATGAGGGTGACCCAGTTCAGATCTAGGGTTTGACATATTGGCTTCAGTTGACTTCAGTGATCAGGGAGATCTAGGTTTCTCTCTAGTGTTATATATATTTGTATATCTGTAGATCTAATTTGTTAGTTTCTGCTACAAACATAAGTATTGGGCCCATTGACAGTGACAAGAGTACTCAATAGTATTTGACACAGTGACAGTAGTACTCAGCAGTGTTTGGCATAGTGACAATAGCATACATCAATTGACATCATATCTGTGAAAGCATAGTTCAACCATCAGTATGAGTATTCTGATTTCTAGCATGATTAGATTTGTTTCATAGATATCATCACTGTTTTGTTGCATAGATAAATTTATGGATCATTCTACTCTCTTTTGTTGCATCATTTGATGACAATCTAAGAAGAAGAATATTTTCAACGGTTTTCCCCATAGTGGGTTTTTCCATGCCCTTGGACCAATCCTGGTGTCTCTTTATGTGTGCATGCTTTCTTCTACTATTCCTTTTATATTCTGCTGCATTGATGATGCTGGTGATGTTGTTTCTTTCTATATAATTGCATATGCTGATATATAATGGTGTAGATCTGAATAATGCAATGATGATATGGGGTGAAATTAATGTATTAATGATGAAATGAAACTATCATAGCAAAGAAAAATGTCGTCTTAAGAAACATTAACAATAATAACCAGGTACAAAAATTATTTTAGCTCCCATCCTTTTCAAACATTGCAGTCCTAAAATCAGTGCTTCATACTCAATGATATTATTTGTGCATTGGAAATTGAGGTTGTAAGAATATCGCTTTGTTATACCTGTTTGTGAATTTAAGACCTATTATCACTCCAAAATTTCTCTTGAGTTGTTAGGAAAGAAATAATAGAGGTAACCACAAACCTACTTTGGAGATTAGGATCTAGCCTTCCTAATGCTCAAAGAGGGCTCTCTCTTTATGATTTAACTTTGTTTAGTTAATTGATTTTAGGCTAGTTGTGATTATACTTGGGTTTTGGTTTTGGTTTTGTGGTGGGATCACTTACTTAGATGGATAGAGGGATTTATTTTACCATTGAGATATGGGGTCAAATTTCAAGAAAACAAGACTGGATCAAGTTCTAAAAATAGTGTCTACAGGGTAAGGTAGTTGAGTTATTTCAGATCTTGAGGCTGGAATGGTGAAGCGGTTTTCAATCAGATCAAAGGAGCAATTAAGGGTTCCTTAGATTGGATTATGAAAGAAGTGAAAGCGGTCAACTAGGATGGGAGAGAAATTAAGGATTCTTAGATCTGAATATCTGAAGAAAACATAGAAATGATTAATTGTTCAAGATAGAGTGTATTTAAACAAATTCTGAAATAAATTTCCATTTAATTCATTCACTTTAGATAACATGAAAGTTTGTGAGATACATAAGAAAATAACAATTTTGCAAAGAAAATACTAAACTGTAATAGCTCAACACATGAATCCTGTAATGCAATCTCTTTATTACTCAGTCCACTCTGCTGACTTGAAAAATTGGTGCAATAACCCTTAGGTTTTTTATCAATATATCTCTACAAATGTATAGCAATCCACACTCAATACTCGAATTATGAAGTATTTATACAAAAATAGTTTACAAAATATCCCAAAGTGTCTTAGGAATTAATCTAAGAGAAAGAAATATCTTCACGCAAGAAAATAGAGACAGATGTTCAACGTTGTATGTTGTCCCTGCTTATTTGGTTGTGTTGTCTTTATGCTTTGATATTTTGTTGTTTATTCTTTGCCTCGCTATTGGTTTATATGTTGACTATTCTTTTTACTTTTCCCTTTCTCAATTGATACACTTTCACCTAATACTCTTTCATCTGGCTAATATGTCATTTTCCTTTCACTATGCTATTTTCACTTTTACTGTGCATTTTTATAGCAAGTCATTTAACTGCTCCCATGTGTCTACATCTGGGAATTGAATATTTACCATCTTCCTGTAGATTTAATTTGCTTTTGTATACTTGGAAAAAGTGGGTTTATTTACAAAAAGGTGTTTTACCTCATGTTGGAGGTAAAACATGTTCTCAAATGTCTGATATAACACCTTTTTTGTAGGCATTCCCTTCATGGAAGAATTACTTGCCTGATCCCTTGCCACCTCTCTGATTCTTCTTTTGTAGCCCTCCCATTGCATCAATTTATCATTTATCACCAAGGGATTAGGCAAACCTTTCTGCCTTAGAGCATCAAAATTAACCATGAACCTATCTATAGCCAGCTGCATGGTTTGGCATTTGTCTTCCAGGTTCATCATCAAATTCCTCTTGGTGAGCACCTTTTCTACTTCTAGTATGGTGCCAATCCTATGAAGTATATCTAGATCCTGTAATTCATATTTGTTTTTAGTTTTTAGGAAATGGATGATTCTAGTGGCTTCTTCTAGCATGTCTCCCAGTTCAGCCTTAACTCTCTGAATGGCCTTTGTAGCTTCTTTGACGAAGCCAATATATTCAAAGATGACTTGAATGGATGGCCAAATATCTCTGATTCTTCTTTTGTAGTTCTCCCATGGCATCAATTTATCATTTATCACCAGGGGATTAAACAAACCTTTCTGCCTTAGAGCATCAAAATTAACCATGAACCTATCTATAGCTAGCTACATGGTTTGGCATTTGTCTTCTAGGTTCATCATAAAATTCCTCTTGGTGAGCACCTTTTCTACTTCTAGTATGGTGCCAATCCTATCAAGCATATCCAGCTCCTGTAATTCATATTTGCTTTTAGTTTTTATTAAATGGATGATTATAGTGGCTTCTTCTAGCATGTCTCCCAGTTCAGCCTTAACTCTTTGAATGGCTTTTGTAGCTTCTTTGACTATGCCATTATGTTCAAAGATCACTTGAATGGATGGCTAAATATCATTGACAGAGTCAATGATATTGGCCCATAATTGTTCCTTAGCTTGGCCAAGTGGCTCCTTTAATGTTAGCTCTTTCTCTCAGCTCTTTATCCTCTCATTCATCCTGGTTGACTTATATACTTCTTCTTTGTGCATAAGCTGTGCAAGATTGTTATCATTCTCTAGACTGGTTATCTTTTCCTTAAGCTTGTTTATCTCTGTGGTCTGAATGGACATGTCTTCCATTTCCTTGACCAATTTACTTACCTCATCACCTGGCTGGGTTACTGTTGTTGTCGAACACGTTGTTGATGTAGATGTTGTTGAAGCTGGGAGGGTTGTAGCCAGTGGAGGTGTAGGATCCAATGAAGTTGCTAAGGTGGATGTTACTACTGTGGTGACTATTGGAATGATAGTGGAAGAGGCAGTCTCAAGGCAGGCCTATTTCAGCTGTATCAAGTTGTCCAACTCCTTTTCCATCTCTTTTAATTGGTCATTTAGTTGGAGAACAAGGTCCATCATTTCCTCCTGATGAGTTTTGCTTTCTAAGACCTCTTTTGTTTATGGATGCTCTGAATGAGGTAGTTTGAGTTGTTTTTTGAGAGCGGAAATGTCCTCATTATTTTTCTTTATCAACTTTGCAGTAACCTTGATATCATTGGGATCATGTCCAACCTCAATCACCAAGTCTTCCTGTGACTTGATTCTATTATCTTTGGCCTGTGAGGAGGCCTTTTCCAACTTGTATTGTGTAGTGATATTATCTAACGAACTTTGAAGTTTGTGTGCAGTCATAGATTTACCTATCAAGGTGGAATAGATCATCTCACCTGCTTGCTTGTGGAACTCAATTTGGTCAATGGATGAATATCCCTGGCCAAAACCTCAAAATGTGTTTTCCTATAGTCTGTTGATGATTTTGGCTGCTGGACTGTAGGTTGCATGAATGACATTCATTTTTCCTGTTTTGATGTCAAAGGTTGACATCAACCTATTTTGATTTGCGGGTGTCTTCTTGAAGTATTGGGCATAAGTCTCAACCTTCAACTTCTCATTCCTCAACTTAATTTCCTTGTACCTATCTTTGATATCCTTCTCTTTATCCATAGGCCTGGTGAATGAAGAGACCTCAATGTTTATTTGTCTCTTAATAAGTTGAGTCTTTGATGTTGAGGGCCGGTGAGTTTCTCCTGAAGCTCATGGGCCTTTGCTCCTTTCCACCATTGTGTCAGTTTCAGTGATTTCCACTAAGTCAATGGTGTCTTCCTATTCAGTTATAGGATTAAGCCCGAGCCTCTTCCAATAACTGATCTCAAACTGTTCATCTATGGTTTCCATGGCTGAACTAGAACCTTATTCCCTGGTTCTCTTTGCACTTTTTTCTTCATTTGCTGGAGTCTGTGAAAGAGGAGGAATATTCATTGGTTCTCATAGGTCTGGAATCTCCAGAAAGGAACTAGTGTCAATCTGATTTTCCACATCAATTAATGTATTATCCACATCAACTACAGTGTTGTCTATGTCTATCAAAGTGTTTTCCAACCACTCAGATTGGTTGGAAAATCTCTCAATGTCTGGCCTGGGATGATGTATGAAAGGGCCCAATTTTAACTTGAGCCTTATTTTATTTATGACTCCTTGAGGGTCATATTTCCACATAAAACTGTTCTAAAATTTCATCTGTTGTAGAATCTTATCTGCCTCTAGTCCAACTTCCCTATTATTACAAATAAAGGGGCCTAATTGGTTTTTCATTTTGAATTGAGTTTTCTTCTTGGCTGCCAGGATGTTAACTTCACCAGAGTTTATTATCTACCTAAAGTACTTTAATGCAAATATCCTCATGGGGAGGTATTTGGGAAGTTTGTAGGGAGTGAGTTGGCATCCATATATCCTTATCTCTGTGTGGTGCTCGTATAAATACCAGTCTCCCACTTTACTATTCCTTGCCAACTACAAAACTCTTTTGATCTCTTGATTAATTATGGGCTGATGACTACTGCTTAGCATATTCATAACTAGATGGACAAATGAATCAATGAAGTCTTTATAGGAAAAAATGGTGGAGTATTCTTGGATCACAAATGTCCAATAGATGACTGATATTAGATTTCCTTTGGTGTCCAACTTCTAAATTTTAATTCGAAACTTCTTTGACTAATAGTAGAGGAACATATGAAACAAAACTGAAGAGTACTTTAAAACCCTCTCATTTGGTAGTCTAATGAATTGTTCATGTGTTATGTCTGCTATGAACTGAGCATAGTTATACATTATAGAAGGAGGCTTTCCTGGGAAAAAGATAGAAAAGAAAGCCAGGACAACCTCATCCACATGCTCATCTATGGTTTATCCTAAAAAGGAAGAGAGCATGGTAATAATCTATCTATCTATCTCAGAAAAAATGGTGGCAACATAAGGGGGACTATCTGTTGGAGTGTGAGACTCTCTAATGATGAAATTTTGGATAATTTGAGCCTTCTTGAGTAGTCTAACTTGGCATAGAGGTCAAGTAAGCCCTCAATAGAAAGTGGGGTCTCATTTTGGCTTGGCTAGATTTGCAACATTTGATTAATGTATTTTGTTGTAATGGTGAACAAAATTTGCTGGTTAGGGGTGACAATGGCTTTTTGGATGGGAATGTAGCAAGCTTGGCAGAAGTGGATGATTTCTTGTAATGGGTGTACCTACGGGAAATAGTACTTGAGCAAACTACACTCCCAAAGATGTCATCATTCTGGTTTAAGAACCTGTCTTTACTATAGCAATGGAGATTTAGTAGGTAGGCAGGGGAAGCAGTGTCCTTAATTTGAAAGTCTCGGTCTATTAAGGTAAGGTGATCAATGTCCAGGTGAGGGTTTTGCAGAGGTCTTACATCCAAAGAGGCTTGGGAAGCCATAATTAGGTTTTACTGAATTAAATTAGGCTTTCAATGGTTTTAGGAGTGAGTTTTAGAAGCTCTGGAACAATGGGAGGGTAATTATAGCCTGTAAAAGGGTTTGGGATGTACAAATGAGTTTCTCTTCAATTTTAGGAGGGTTTTTTAATTAATTCAATTAAATAACCACTTAATTACAACTGTGCATTTTCAAATTGAAGGTTCGTTCTAGTTGTTTACAATAATACTTGGAAATAGGTGGTCTGGCATGTAGATGGGGTTCTGTGGTAACTGCAGAAGGTACTGAGGCATCAACTGTCAATTGGTTGCTCCAATTGGGTATTTGCAGCGTCTTCAGATGACAAAAGCTGTTCAATTTGGTTGCACAGAGGTTCAAGGTGTCGCAAGATGCTTAACAAAGGTTTACAGTGAAAATGCAAGAAAAGAGTGAATTGGAGCTTTTTTGGCCTTTTAACTAATAACGGTCACATTTTGGTGCAGAAGTTATGAAATGAACTGTGGGAAGCTTTCAGTTTAGGCGGGGAGGTGGTTTTGTGTGCCATCGCATCGCTTTTGGCTGGCGAGTGGTATTTTTCACGAGCACGCAATGTAACCTCGCGCTACCACGTAGCCAAAGAGTGCTTGGCCAAAACCATGAATCTCGTGTGCTCTCGGGCTGTTAACTATCGAACAATGAATCCGCGTGATATGGTTGTACACCATTAGATCTGGGGCAGGCGATCAAAGGGATATCACGCAGTTGAGTTGCATGGATGAAATTGGGAAAGTGATTTGGCAGGGCTCGGGATTTAATTACAAAGAAATGTAATTAATTAGTGCATAATTGTTAGGTTTTTTAATATAAGCAGTGGGTAATAAGGCGGGACAATGGGTTATGTGGCGGGGTTTTTTAACCACACCAAGGGTTGGTGGGTTAAAAGGGTATTGGGGAAATATGAAGTGGGGATGTTAATTACATAATGCGAGGGCCATAAGAAAAACTTAGGATAAAGGGTTTTGTGGGTTTTTTAAGGGGAATAGGGAAATTAACTAGGGGGGAAGTGACATTTGTAATGGGGAATGGGTTTCACACTAGGGAAAGGGGTTTTGGGAAGGGAGGATGATTTTTGAAGGGTAATTTATAGGTAAATGTGTGAAACCAAGGGGTAAAGGTCAAAATGAGAGGGAAAGGTATTTATTAGTAATTGAAGGGATAATGAGGGAAATTAGCAAATAAGTATGTGGGGATGTAGTGAAATGAGGGGAAATTAGTAAACAAACTTGGTGAATATCCTTTATTTCTCACAATTCCTCCTGCACATGAAACATAATATTAAGCATGATAAATGTGCTTTTGACTTAGCAACCTTGTGTACTTGCAACATGTCTTCTACCTACCCTTTATTTACCCTAACATTTTCTCTTAATTTATTGGGTGCATTTGAGCTTATTTTCTTTTCTTTTGATAAGAAAACTATCTAATTCTAACCTTATAACTTCCAGTGGCTCAAATTAAACTGATGAGCTCATTTTTATTCTCCACCTAACTTCTGATCTGCCAAGGTTAAACAGTTTGGCTAGATATTTATTCTCTATCGATCAATATGATATTTAAAGCATGAATGAGTCAAGATTAAGCTATTTGACCATCATGGATTGTGGCATTTTTGACAAGTTGCACACAATCTTATTTTACAAAGTAAAGCAAAAGGAGTGGCATTTGAATTTGCACACTTTCATGATCTATTTTTATTTCCTTTTGGGGTTCATATTTTTCACTTTTTTATCTTTTTCTTTCTTTTTGTCCTTTGATTATTCTTTTAGGACATACATTATTTACAATTTTTAATTTTTAATATGGAAAAAAATTTGCAGAAAGAAAAAGTATGTACAATATTACAAGACTAACCATAGCCAATTCAAAATTATGAATCCTATTATTATAGGACCCTAACAAGACCCAATCACCTGCCCCTGCTCCTTCCTTACTCACTGCCCCATCAAAATCCATATTCCAAAAGGCTTCACCCTCTTCATCATTGTTCCCAATGTCTAATTTCATCTCCTATGTTTTGCTCAATTCATTTTTCAAGTTTGACACTTCCTCTTCTACATATATGTCATTATAGGATGCAGGAATCCATATTTGAATGCAAAGAATATAGGGATAATTATTTGGTTTGTCTTTGTTTCTTACTATATACTTCATTAATTCTTCCGTGCACAACCTTATTTGTTGACCGAAAACATGAATTATAGCATATGTCATGTCCATCTACAAGGCACATTGCAATTTTTATCCTCATTATCTTGATAGCAACATTCCATATTTGGGAGATATGTTTCCCACTGCAGTGTCCATTACCAAACTCTTTGTTGGGATCTGAGCAAGAGACACACATAAATATTTGAAGATACCTAAGCATCTTACTTTGCTAGAATCAAAAGAATATAAATCTTTGTAGGGTCTTTTTATATCTAGTCCTAGATTTTCCATAATGACTCTAGGCATAAGATTGTGCGAGGCACTAGAATCAAGCATGACATTGTGTAGAATGTATTCACAGATGTTCAAACTTACATAGAAGGTTGGCACACTACCATCCTGAGACTTTCCTTCAACTTCAAATCCAAACAATAATTTAGGTTGGTCATCAGTTAAGTTAACTGTGTCTGTTCCCTCCCCTTTCTTTAGCTCCTTCATGAATTTAGAGCTATATGCAATCTTGTTAATTAATTCTGTGAGAGGAATAGAAATTTTGACTTTGGCTAATTCATTTCAAATACTAAAATATGTTTGAGGTTTATCAACTTCCTTGATACTTACATCCTGTTTTTGAGAAGTATCCTTTTGAGAATCATCCTTTACCTAGCTGGTGGAATGGGCATCACTCTGAATATTTTTGGGAGGATTTGAAGTAGTCTTCTTACTTCTCAAATTGTACTACTTGTGTACCTTCATGATACAATTTTGGTACCCCTTTTTATAATCATCTAACTCTGTAGGGATGACTTCTGGCTTTGATAACAAGAATTGATCTTGTTCTTCCTTAGTGAAGAAAATGTTGTCAATTTCTCCTTCCCTGAATGGATTTATCTAATTTTCTTCAAGGTCCTCAACTATCTCAGCTTATTCATCTGCAGAATTCTTTTGCAATGGAGGTCTAATTTTTTGTTGATTAGTTGGGCCTCTTTGCACCCTATGTTTAATTTGGGGTGGATTCTTCCTAAAATTAGGATTTCTAATTTGACGAGCCCCTTCAATTTCTCTTGGTTGAGCCCTTCAGTTAAACTTATCCTTTCCATCATTCTTTCCATAGTTTTAACTAAGGTTTCTAACTTTGCATATGATGAAGAAGAATAAGGTTCTTCTTTGACTGTGACTCTTCTCTCAACCTTTAACCTTGCTAATAAATTGGCTTCCACACTAACAAAATTTCTATGCATTTCCTCTAGGGTAGTAGGATTTCTTTCCCTTGGTTGAGAAGACATATCTGCATCAAAACCGTTTGGAAATTTGATCAGAGCTAGCCCTGGTGGAGGTTGTATTACTATTGGAATGAAATTGTAAATATTATTGAACCTTGTATAGAAATATTGAATTGTTTCATGAGGAGATCTCTTTATACTCTCATATTTAGCCAATATTTGAAGAGGATTCTTCTTTACTTCTCACCTTTGTGAGAAAACTTTGTTGAAATTACGCGAGATATGCTATACTAGTTGCTAGTAATGCCTTGAACCATTTCTTAACTTCTCCTGTCAAACTTTGTGAAAAGAGCCTCATTTTCACATCATCTTCATCAATGTCTTGCAAATATGAATAATAATTCATTATGTCTATATGTTGTTGTGTTGTGATTGGCCCTGTGCCATCCAATTGAGGTATTCCACTATGATAATCCTGTGGCATGGAATTAAGTTGTCCAGGCAAGACAAGGGGGGCATAACAAGCTATCATGACTAGTAAATGGGACAAAGATGAAACTACAATTGATGTGGATGATGAGGGTGGTAAAGAAAATGGGATTACCACTTGAGGATGTATAGAAGTAGTAAAAACAATAGATGAAATAGCGACAATGGAAATTAGAGAAACCACTGGAGGGGTGGGTGATGATGCAGAAGAAGAAGAAGAAGAAATTGATTGATCAATAAATGTTTTATAGACAACTTGATTTAATTCAGTCACCAAAACTTCAAGTTTGTTAAACTGTTTTATAACATATTCATCAGGATTTGGAATGACAAGTTGATGTGTTGAGATATAAGGTTTCAAAACATTTTCATCAAAAACACTCTCACGAACAAAACTTTCTGACTTGGTTTGGAAAATATTGTGCTCAAAAGGTAAGTCAAATTCAATATCCTCTACAGTTTTGAAACTTTTAGGGAGAGAATTAAATATGGGAAATGGATTATTGGTTGCTTGGCTCTCAGTGAAACTCTTCTTCCTAATAAGTTTTTCAAGATTTTTTACAATTGTAGGTGGGTTAGGATCTGGATGGGATTTAGTGTAGATCTTTCTGGGAGCTATATCTTCAATAGATTATTAATAGATGGATGTATGTATGGAATTTGGGTGGAAAATCAACCTTAGTAACATTGATTTCACAATCAAACACTAAAAATAGCTTTAAGGTCTGAAAGGAATATTTACCAAGGAAATAATATATTTTGTATCAAGTTGTTCCTTGGTATGTTCACCATAATGTTATCACTCTGTAATTTCCCAAGGTTGTGGAGAGAAACCCAAAGGTAACCAAAAAACCACTTGCAAAGATGGGATCTAGCCCTTCTAACTTCATAGAGGGTTATATCTTTCTGATTTAAATTATGTCTTAAGGTATTAGGCTATTTATTGAGTTTTGAGTTTGGTGTTTCAAATATTTGGTTCAAAACTACAGGGAATTCCATTGGGCATGGAGTCATGAGTCTTTGGGTGATTAAATACAAAAAAGATAGAGCATTTGTAACAGGGCAAGATAGGCAAGCTTTTGGATCTTTAAAAGTATTTGTTGGAGTGAATAGGGTGAAATATGATTTAGATTCAATTAAATATAGATCATGCTAAGATGATTTCTATACTTAATATCATATTGAAAACATTAATATTGTTTACAAGCTAGAGCAAAGTGTACTTACACAAATTCGACCCTTTATCTTCTTGGAAACAATAGAGACAATAAACATATGGAAAACTGAGAAAATAACAATTTCACACAAGAAGTAACATAACCAATTTCTTGACATAGGAATCCTAGAACAAACTCTCTGTATTATTGAAATTGATCACTTCAGTACATGCACAGTTATATCAAAATGTCTACTTTATTCATACAAGTTCCAACCTTTTCTAAGTCCTATTTCTAAATATTTATAGAAATCTATTACATCTCACATCAGACTTCAAAATAAGATATATTTATAAGATAATATATACTAGAGACACAGATATTTCAGAAAATAGAAGAAGAAAAATAGGTAAAATCTTCTCAAATTCATTACATTGTTGAGGCTTTGAAGGAATTTGTTGATGACTATGGCTATTTTGCTGCAAGTGTTATTCCTCTACTGCCAAAATTTGCAGGTTTCAGTTATCCTCTACTTGATCAATTCTAGCAACCAGTCCCACCTTTCTTCACTTGGGATAGAAAAGTTTACCATGTTTCTGAACCTTTCATCCACTTTGGTGTAAGTGTAAAAAGTTTTCGTATTGACAAAATTTTTCATCCACTTATAACTCCTTTGGACTTTAAAAACTTTGAAGCATCAATAACTATGTTACACAGTTGTTCCTAGTAGTTTTCTAATGGAATCAATTTTCTATTAGAATTCCTCAGATTAGGTAAACCATTTTCCTACAGCAGTGTGAATTTTCTGTTGAACCTCCTAACCTACAACTCAAGGTTTTTACATTTTTTCTCCAACTATATCATCAAATTATTTTTTGTTAAGGCCGTCTTAACTTCCATTACTATTTTTTTCCTATCTGGAATGTTCATGTCTTCTAGTTCATCCTTGGTCTTGGAGTTTAACAGTTTGATAATCTTTTGTGCCTCTTCTAGTCTTTGTTCCAAATCTTCTTTAGTGTTTTGTATTGTTTTCTTAACTCTTTTCATGAGTCCCTCCTACTCAAAAGTGATTTGAATTGAAGGCCACATATATGTTATATTGCCATTTATATTCTGCCAAATGTTATTCTTGGCCTTTGTAACCATTTGGATGAAAAAACACCAGTCCTCAGTTGAATGATCTTGTAGTTTTTCTGCATTTCCGTCAAATATGCATTGTCATATTTAATTTTATTCTCCCCTGTCTGAGTTAATATTGCTAACAATTTCTCCTTCTCGGCCTGAATTAACGATAATTATTGCGAAGCTTTAATAAGCTCTTCTATAGAATCTAAAGATGTTGCCTTTGTTGAAGTCTCTACTACTACAGCTATGCCTGACGTAGATGTCCCTGTTGCTTCTTCCCACTGCTATTTTTCTTTTAACATTACCTACATGCCCTACTCCATATTTTGTATTTTTTCCTTATGCTCAACAACTATGGTAAACAAATTTTCCTTTTCCATTTCTATATTGGCAACTTCTTTAGCTTGAGGATGTTTTGTGGATGGTAGCTTTAGTTTCTTTCTTAATGCTTGACTATATGCCTCTTTTTTGTTTATGAGTTCTTCTACTGCCTTGATATCAACAAGGTCATGTCCAAGTTTTATTATCAAATATTCTATAGATTTGATTTAGTTGTCTTTAGAAAATGAGGACATTTTCTCAATCTTCAACTGGGAATGCACGTTATTCAAATATAACAGTAGTTTGGAAGCAACCATCGCCGAACTGATAAGTGGTGAAAAGATCAGCTCCCCTATTTTCTTGTGTAAATCGATTTAATCGATTTCATGCATCTTATTGGTATCAATTGAGAAAATGGAGGGTTTGTAGTCTTCAACACTCCTGGGAGCTGGCACTAAAGGTTCCATGAAGGCCATTTAGAATTTTCCTTTCTCTGAGTCGAATGTAGAGAGAAATTTGTGTTGTGTTTTAGTTGTCTGCTTCCAAATTTTTGAGTAGGCTGAAGCCTTCAAAGCTTCATTCTTCAACTTTATCTCCCTGCATCTTGAAAATATGCTATTCTGAGTGGAAATTTGAGAATATATGATATTGAAGACTAAACTATTATTCTTGCAGTAGGTGACTAAACTGTTTCCTCTGCTTGAGGAAGAGGAGTGACATGAGTTCCTAATAAAAGTACTGTGGCCTGCTATTGTGTATCTCTTTCTTTTGGAGATTCATCTTGGATAGTAATCACAAGAGGATCAATTTCAAGGGTTGATTTTTTAGTAGTGCTTGCATCCATCTTTTTCCATTTAAAAACAACAAATTATGCACCTTGTGTTTCAAAATTAGTAGGTGACATGTCCTCTCTTCCCATTTTGGCCTCCTCTCCTTACAAATAAGTGTCTGCATGGATGACTGACTAATAAGTCGATTTTCAGATTCTTGTAAAGTGCCCTCTGTCCTTTCTTCCTAGTTAGCATACTGTTCAATTTTAGGCCTTGGTGTATGAGCATAGGAAGTACTTTTATGCTCCAGTTTTATTTTTTAAATGATGCCAGGATCATAATACCAAGAAAAACTAGGCTTGAATTTCATTTGACTCGAAATGGATTCCACCTCCTTTGCTGCAGCTCTAGGGTTGATAATATAGGTACCTATATGAGCCTTTAGCTTGAAATGTGCTTTCTTTTTGTAGGAGACAAAATGTATCTCTTCCATGTTTATCATTTTCCTGGTGTACTCTAATGTAAATATTCTAATTGATACAAACACTGGCAACCTGTAAGGAGGTAGCTCTAATCCATATACCCTAATATCAATGTAATCCTAGTATAAATACTAGTCTCCAACTTTAGATTGCTCTGGAAAGTGCAAAAACTTATTTATATCTAGTGAAATCCTTAGGGCCAGATCACTGCTAAGCAAATAAAATGACGTATGTATAAATTTATCATCAAATTTAGTATAAGAATACTCTTCTGAGTTATTTATAACTAGAGAATTCTAGTGAATCACTGACTGAGGATTCCTTCATTATTTGTCTTCTGTAAAGGAAATTTAAACTTGTATGACAGATAAAATAGCATAAGGTAAACCAAAACTGACTAATACTTAAAAACACCTTCCTCTTTGAAATTTAAAAACTGATCATGGATTGAATTGGATAGAAACTGACTGTAGTTTAAAACAATTGATGGTTCTTTGCCAACTGAAAAAAATTTGACAAAAATCCTAGAACTGTCTCATCTACCCACTCATTAATATGATACCCAAGCAGTTGGGTTACCATATAAATTACATGTTTGGACATTTCTGGGAAGATTTAGATTCGATATGGGGGATTTGTCTGGGGTAATTCAACATTTTCTAGAAGGAAACATTCAAAAATTTGTGCTCTCTGAGGGAAGTCATTTTTTATACATTTGCATTAAGACATCGATAGAAAAAGGATGATGGGAGGCCTGGTATTCAAGTTGCAGGGCTTGGAAAATACTTTCAGGGGAAATGGAGAAAATGACTTCATTATTATGGGAAATGATAGCCTTTTGGCTTGGGAAATATCATAGATGGCCCTAGACAAAAAATTCAGGGAAAAAGTGAGTCGAATTAACACTAGGTCTTAGTGATTTTATATAGAGTGTTAATCAGAGGGGATTTGTTAAAATCTAGGACAGGGGATGATGGGGTTTGTCTCTTTATCCTTTCCCTTTCCTTTGTGGTTGATATATTGGGAAATGAAAATACATGAAACAGAATATAAATCTCAGTAAAATTCTTAATAGAAATAAATTTGAATAACACAGTTACCTAGGTGGAATTTGTCGATTGTGCGGAGGGAAAGTTTTTGTAGAAGGTTGACAATTCTTGGCAGATTGACCTCTGACTTGCGGGATTGATGGCATGGTGAAAAAATAAAACAAATTGCAAGCTTGCAAGGATTTTCTGTAACAGTTTAGATTGGTTGGATAATGGCACAATTATTGTTTATGGAGTAGGAAATATTTATTATTAAAATGCATATACGAAGGGAATTTATTTAGATAACATTCATTATTGAGTTCGCAGAAAATTTTCAAATGTTGAATGAATAATAGGGGTTGATGTGGTAGTAAAGATGGCAAAAACATAGTGGCAGGGGGTAACAAGTAGTTAGCAAGAGGTGAGTAGCGAAGGAGACGCTAGATGGTGGGATATGGATGGAAGAAATGATGGGTCGTTGTCAGGAGATAGAGAGAGGATGTTTTGGGGGGAGTGGAGGCAGAAAATGGTATCGAGAGGGGACCCCCAAAATGCTCTAGGCACTACCATGTTGGCCCATGAGCTTTCGATAGAAACCACTTTTCACACATCCCCCCCTCGCCCCCGCTCCCCCTGCCCTCATGTTAATTGTCGAGAGTGTGGGGGGGGTGAAAACACTCCCCTGCTATAGATCTGGGCGAGAATAATCATGGTCGTTGACTCCAGAGCACACTTTATTCATAGACGACAAATCAATCTTGTCATTATATTAGATATATTAATAAAAGAAAACATAATTACCAAGGTGTAAAACTTAATAAATTTGACATTATTTGGAATATAAAGCGACATTTTGATTAGCTCGTTATAGGGACTCATTTTTTTCTAATTTTTCATTTTCTTTCATTTGTTTTTCATATATATATTATTATTTTGTTTTTAATCCCCTATTTATTTTTATTTTCTCTTTCTTCCTCTTTTTCTTTTCTCTTTTTCTTTGTATCATATTTTTTTTTTTAGTTTTCTCTATTTTCTTTGAACTTTTGAAAATAATTTGCAAAATGAAATATTTTTTTTTATAAAATCTCATAGTAGAAAATCAACAAATAGTCATCAATTTATCCTATAAATTATAGGACCCTAATAGAATAGAGTTAGGGACTACAAGAAAATAATAATGTAGATTCAGAGACCTTTAAATTTGCATAGAGGACCACCTTGAAAGACCTCCCACAAACCTATGATGCATGGAACTTGATTCACTTGCAATTGCTTCAGAATTTTGACTGCAGGATCTTGCAAGAGGATCTCAATAGTTTTAATGTTTAAATCATTCAAACAAATTCGGAACTTAGAACAAAACCATTAATTATTTATATTGGTGATCATATTTCCTTTGAGGAGAGACCTTAGCATCCTAGAAGGTGCACCCGTTTCACAAACAAACTCCCACAACCAAACTCCTACAAATTGATCCTGTCACCTTTCTCCATAGATTTTAGCTCTAGGAAAGGGGCTTGTGATATGCCTTATTCATTACGTCGACCATAATTCCCATTAATTCACACCACCTAGGAGTTATCATAAAGCCAGGAAGTAAGTATGGAGTATAAATGAAGTTATGATCAATTGTGTAGGATGTCACATGTCAGGAATGAATAGGTACGTGCCCTATGTGACCCATGACATCCACCTTGACCATGATTTGGGTGGGAATAATGGTGGCCATTGACTCCACCGCATATTTTATTCACATACGACAAATCAATCTTGTCATTATATTAGATATAATAATAAAAGAAAACATAATAACCAAGGTGTAAAACTTAATAAATTTGACATTTTTTTGAATATAAAGCGACATTTTGATTGGCTCGCTCTAGGGGCTCATTTTTTTTCTAATTTTTCATTTTCTTTCATTTGTTTTTCATATATCT
>APFE030810356.1:57620-81596 GCA_000404065.3 Pinus taeda
TTTTTTTTTAGTTTTCTCTATTTTCTTTGAACTTTTGAAAATAATTTACAAAATGATTTTTTTTTTACAATATCTCATAGTAGAAAATCAACATATAATCATCAATTTATCCTATAATTATAGGACCCGAACAGAATAGAGTGAGGGACTGCAAGAAAATAACAATGCTGATTCAGAGACCTTTAAATTTGCATACAGGACCACCTTGAGAGACCTCCCACAAACCTATGATGCATGGAACTTGACTCACTTGCAATTGCTTCAAGATTTTGACTGCAGACCTTGCCAGAGGATCTCAATAGTTTTAATGTTTAAATCATTCAAACAAATTCTAAACTTAGAATAAAACCATTAATTATTTATATTGGTGATCATATTTCCTTTGAGGAGAGACCCTGGCATCCTAGAAGGTGCACCAGGCTCATAGAAAAACTCCCACAACCAAACTCCTACAAATTGATCCTGTCACCTTTCTCCATAGATTTTAGCTCTAGGAAAGGGGCTTGTGACATGCCTTATTCATTACGTTGACCATAATTCCTATTAATTCACACCACCTGGGAGTTATCATAAAGCCAGGAATGAAGTATGGAGTATAAATGAAGTTATGATCAATTGTGTAGGATGTCACATGCCGAGAATGAATAGGTATGTGCCCTACATGACCCATGACATCCACCTTGACCATGAAGATTGACCCATGTCATATGATCCCTATGTTGAAATGTGCAATGAGAAGGGATAAGGGGGGCTTATAAAGGAACCAATTTGGAACCCCCAAGTAGTGAAATGCATGGCTCATAGCATTATGCTTCCTAGTAGTGGAACATGATAAGGAAAGTTGATTAGAATAATTCATGGTATAGATTTCCATCCAAATGCCCTATTGATGATTTTCTCGCTAGGATCTAGGAGACAAGCCTTTTTGGCCTCCTCATTTGTTATTTTATTTTAATCCCGGAGAATGTGATAGAACGTATTGCTAGGAAAGAAATGCACTAAGAATTATGTTCAATAAATGCCTTAGGTAATTGTTTTTAGGGAGAGAAACTTGTTGCAAATATTGAATGGTTATAAGAGAGTCACTAGGAATTGTGACGTTGGATGTTTCTTAGTCTTTGGCCTATAGACCAAACATAAGTTCATATATCTTAGTGAGATTGTTCAACCTATGACCAAGGCCCTAAGAGTACTTTGATTCCTGATGTTCATCATAATTAAGGAGAATCCCTCCCCCTCCTTCCACCCCATGATTCCTTTTGGAGGCTCCATCAAATAATAATATCCAAGCTTTTTGTGCTTTTTGCTAATTCTCAAAGTATGCATCTGAAAGTGGAATTTTCTAGGGATTGCCTAATGTGTAGTGTGAAGGAGAATGAGTAGGGAAATGTCCCAAGGGGTCATGCAATGAATCCCACCATATGCACTCTTGACTATCTAAAGCATTACTAATATTGATCCCTTGAATTCTTTCTATTGTGCCTGACACAGAAAGAGAGATATTTAACCACTCTAGTTGTGGGAGGAATGGATATATTTTAAAAAATAGAGTAATTTCTAGACAACCAAATATGCCAACAAATGTACTTTGGAAGAGAGTTCCAAGTCCACTTAAAATTTGGCTTCCCTATAAGAGATCCAAAGTGTTACTTGTATCAACTGGAAATGAGGACTAAGAGCTTAGAAGGTGAAAGTAACTTGAGGAAAAGGGGCCCAAAGCTAGTGACTATACTTATTGGCTGCAAGAGAAAGACAAGAAAAGATGGTAGATCAATTTTTCATTTTGATGATAGAGAGAACATTTTGAAGGTCCCTAGATGCCTCTTTTTTGGAGGTTTTTATAGGTTAAAATTTTCTTATGTATGAGAATCTAGTAGAAGGTATTGACTTTTGGAATGGCATTATTTAACCACAACTTTTTCCAAAGAGAATATTTCGGGGGTATATACATTAAAAAGAGAAATTCTTCATATCTATATTTTATTATATGCATGTGCGACTTCGAGTCCATGTCATCTTCTGCTTGTTAGATTCATGGAGCAAAACTTGACAGGTTTTCTTTGATAAGATCCACAAGCCTAGAGAAGTTGCCTGAAATGTTTTCCTACTTCCATGCTGACCATGATCCAAATTTGTCCCACTATGATATCTAGGGAAACATAGATATCCCTTGGTTGTCCAAATAATGTGGGATATGTCTTAATGCTTCAAATTCCTTCTGAGGTGGATGGTTTAGTATGGAATCTGACCAAATATGAATGTTGGACCCATTCCCAGTGTCCATCCAAGATAGATGGAGACCAAATTTGATGAGGTTGAAATGAATTTCCAAATGGGGGAAAGTCTCTCGAAGGAGGGAGAAGGTTTATCCTAGTTCCAGGATCATTTGGAAAAAAATTGTTGTGAGGAATTGAGCACACTAGGCTTCAAGATTTGTTTTTATTTTCCAAGCCAAATTTTCTCTGGTTAATCAAACTTGAATCATGAATCCCCAAGCCACCATGCTCTTCGGGTGCCTAAATGGTAGTCTGATCCAAGTGGATCTTCAAAAAGTACCAGTGGCATGGTAAAAGGCTCAAAAATCAAAGTGGCAGAATTTGGATAAACTTAGCATGAGATCGAAGTGCTTGTCATACTGACTCCAATGGTGAGAATGCCATTCTAATCTGAGTTTAAGTTAGAACAATTCAAAGTTTATGTTTGACTTGAATAGGTGGCAGGAGGAGATGACATGGTAGGCACTCTCAATGGATGGGGAAGCTCCAAGTGGTAGGTTTCCATTGGTCCCACATATCGCAGATCATAGAAGAAAGAGGCTATAACTTAAGGAAAATTGGGCATTATTGCGATGCGATCAAATCACAATCACATTTCGCAAGGAGAAGTAGTTGCATGTTGTATCAAACTTGGGTTTCTACTAATTGCAATTTGTAATATGGACAACTGGACCCGATATATTATATATTGCAATTAATAAGCTCATCAGGTCCATGGTTATTGCATGGTGACTGTTGTATGGGCTTTTGGTCTACCTGCTGATTGGAAACATCAATAGGGGGAAAAGCCGATAGTAAAGGGTCGTCGGTTAAACATGAAGTTAAATAATTTTTCCATATTTGAAAGAGTTGTTTCCATGTATTATCAGGGCCAAGATTCTCTATATTATTAAATCGAACTTGCTTGCTAACTTTGTCTTTTGTTTGGAACTGGCTGAGTATTGAGGGATTTTACCACCAGCATATATAAAGGATTGTCCATGTCAGAGAAAGGCCAAGAGGATTGACAGATTAGTTTAGAATCCATTGTGTGCAACAGACCCTAACCTAGAAGTAGGCCAGGACCTCGCCTTGAGCAGCAGGGAGGCTCTGAGAAGGTGTAGAAAGCCCGATTATCCAAATTGGGTGTTCGGATAGGCGTTTTTGCACGATTTTTCACCAGGATTTTAGTGGTACTATATGTTTCTGAAGCTAGGCTCTCCATTCTTCATCCATCTTCCTGCTTGGAGGTATAAGAATTGTAAAGAATGTTTCTTGTACTTTTATACCTTTTTATGCCATTTAATGAAAGAAAGCCTCCTCACTATTGAGGAGGGCCCGGAGACGTAATCCAAATTGGATGAACTCCATAATCAAATCATTGTTTCATGGTTTCATGCTTATCTTTTTATTTACGCATCGTTTTGTGTACTTTTAAGTTCCATGGTTAATAAGTTATGTTTCATGTGATTCTGATGTATCTATAAGTAAAATATCTTGGATCAAGTTTGGTATCAGAGAAAGTCTTTATTGATGCGAATTGCACGAGTATATGATAACACAAAATAAGCTACGAAAAGGTAAAGGAACACTTAATTCCTTCAGTCCTGAAGCAGGACGTACACAATGAAGAAGAAACATGGCAAATGGAGAAGCCCGTTGGGAAGAGGAACAAAATTTCCACAATGTATTCTACAATATGACAAAGAAAATGGACAAGCTATTTTTCAGAGTATGAGAAGGCACTTGGGAACGAGAAGGAAGATGTCAATGACAATAGATTAGAAAATCATGAAGGTGGTGGAGAAGAACCTCCTTCCTCTCCTTCTTCAAGTAATAGTTCTCATCACTCTAATCGTGATTCCAAACATACATCTAATAAACCGTTCTTCAAGCTAGATGTAAAGTTTGACTTGCCCATGTACAATAGAGAGTGTAGTGCAGAAAAACTTAAAAATTTGATAAAGACAAATGGATGTCTATTGTTGGATTCAACAGATCGAAGAAGATGAGGCAAAGGTCGAGTTAACATCTCTTTGGCTAAGTGGCATTGCTCTCGTTTGGTGGGAGAGAAAGTTGCGGAAGCACAACAAAAAGTCTACAACAATGCAGTTGAATTCATGAGTATCACAATGTCAATCCTCCCCCCTTTCTATGCTTTCTTCATATTTTTGAGTATCACAATGTCAGTCCTCCCCCTTTATTGTGCTTTCTTCGTATTTTTTTTCTCTATTTTTGGTCAATTTTATTTGGAGAATAGATTCTAGAAATATTTTAGAATCAATAAGAAAACAAAAGTGTCACCACTGACAAATAAATTCCAAACACCAAAATTCTAGAGATCGAAGTTGGTAATGGAACTTGCTTTCATATTGCTTGTATCCTCTTACACTAAAGACACTAAAGATGTATGAGTGGCTTCCAAAAATATGAAAAATTAAATAATTGATTTTAGTTTTATCTATCGGATTTTGAAATATTTTCAAAAATCTGCAATTAAATTAAATTCAACTTTTCTATCACCAACATTATGAAATTACTTCTTACTTATCTCTAGGAACCATCACTGACTTTTTTGTTTACATTAATAAGTTCCCCACCTCCCATTCCGAAGATTAGTTTTACCGCAGAAGTTATTGTAAAAGCAACGACTGTTCTAAGGGTTAAAGCCAATCTTTCTTCAGATCTTCTGTACGATGCTTCATCAGGGAGGGACGGAAAGAAATTTGTCATGGTAATGCTTTATAAGAATTGAACCCACACCATTCAAAATATATCTTGTTCTGTGGACATGGATCCCTCTAATAAATTTTTAACTTGTAAGTGATCAATACAGGTTGTTGCAGGCTTATCGGTACTGTCTGTGGTTGGTACTTGGTGCAGTTTTCTTACTTTGCTTTACATTGGTGAGTAAGATTATATATATATATATATATTATAGAATTTGATAAATAATACCTATTTAATTATTTTATTTTGTTCTTATTTATTGGATTCCAAAATATTCTGAAAATTTAATAAGTTTTTAAGTTTTTAATGAAATATAGCCCATAGCTGGTTGTGAATTTACAATTTACTTGTTGTGGGTGTTTTTGGTGAGGTTTTGTGGTTTCTTTAACATTGCACGCCCTTTACCATAAATACGAAGACAAGATTGATCGGTTTGTAGATAGAGCCAGCGTGGAAATTAAGAGACCCTACGTGCATATTTTAGATAAAGTCAATGTAGCGAAGAAGAAACTATACATTTGGTTCGATGACAGAGTGTCAAGAAAGATTCTAAGGCGTCGAGTGAAGCCAGAATAAATCTTTCAATACGATAAATCCTTTCCTTTTTTTTTCTCAACAATTTTTTTTATATTGCGTGAAACGATCATATAACATTGAAAGGAAGTATTGAATTCCTGTCACGCCCTATTCCATAACATGTTTTTCTGCCTTTCCTATTTCAATTCAACATATTTTGTGTGCGCTAATACCCTCTGAGACATATTGGCTTTATCTTGTTCGGTAATGGTAGAAAACAACAACGCGAAAAATGTTAGAATCGAGCATTACTAGAAATATTTTTCTTCACACATCATGTAAGCTCATTTCATACTAGGAGGCTGCTCCTCCCTACCTAAACTTAAAGGTCTTAAAGGTCTACTCCCTTTGAAGAGCTCAACCTTTAAAAATTTTTGCTCCTTCATTTCTATCATTATTTTTCATCTTTCCATTGCTTAAATAGGCTATCCCATTAGCTTACATATGTTGTCGTCTATAACTCCGATGACGTGGCCATCATTTGAGTTAGATCCCATGCTTTTCGTTAGTGGATTTCCATCTTGGAATGCTACACCAAACCTCTTTTTATCTATCATAGTGATTGAGAGCAAAATTCTCCTAAGTTTTGGCACCAATAGCATGTCCTTCACTTCCAATATACCTTTTAACTCAAGTTGGAATATCACTATTCCAACCCCTTTTATTGCATGTTTTATGTTAGCACCAAACTCCACATGCAACTCTAAGTCCCACTTTGTTAGGTTGTTAAACAACACTCGCGTTACTTTCATATGTCATGTGGTTCCACTATTTAGTATCCATGTACTAGTTGGTATGGTGCTTGAGGAATGATAGGAAATAAGTGAGGATTTAGTTCAAACTTCCAAGTAAAATCTTCTAGTTGAGTTTTTGTGTACACATGTACAACTTTTCTTTCTCTCTAACTACTATGAATCATAGTGTCACGCCTTATGACATGGAAAGCACTTGATCTTAGTCAAGTCCTTATTTGGCTTTGAGACTGACTACTCGCTCTCGCTTGAACCTTTTCCTTTTCTCTTTAATATCTTACTAATAAGAGCTAGGTCATCATTACCTTCCTTCTTTTTGGCCTTTCCCTTCAGCCACACCCTCATCTCTTCTTGGATGTCGTAATCCCATAGCCTCTTAAATGAGTATTGTTTCTTTCAGAAACAAATGTTTTTGACTAAAGGGTCATATACCTCTAGGAAGCCACTCAGTGCCATGTTTACTAACTCTACATCATGCACCTCTTTCCCCACGACTATAAGTTAATCATGGATATGAATGATCTTCATTAGGTAACTTGTCACTATGTCAAATCTAGCCATCTACATATGTTAGAGTTGACCCTCAACAACATTTTCCTTTCAACAATATTTCTTTGCTATAAATCCATCAAAGAATCAAACATCTCCTTGGTTGAGTTTTTCCCAAACAAGTGAGGGGTTAAATGGTCCTTCACTGCATCTAAGAGTACACTTTGTCTTTTATCTCCCTCTTACTTAGGGTGGTCTTCTATTTGGAATCTATCAACCTTTTCCTTGAGAACTAAAGTGACCCTAGCCTTCTAAGATAGGAAATTTGAGGCTCCATACAACTTCTCTTCAGAGAAAACACCCATTTAAGTCATCTTGACCTGATCTCGACTAAACAAATATGTTACTTCTATAACTTTCATATCAACTGTACGGTTTCTAACTATGGTACAATGTCCCTATATGTTATGTACAACATTTTTATACGTTTATACACTTATTTGTGCCATTGTATGGACTATATTGCCATACACATGTGCTTGTATGCATAAGATGTTATTTTTTTGGTGACCTCTCAGCATATGACCATCTTGATCAATCCTTGAAAGGTGTTGCACCGTCTCGACTCACATGGCTCCACTTTCTTAAGTGGATTAGCTAGAATAGACCCTTGAACTCATGGATGCTTGCTTATACAACCCGTGGTGTCTCTATTTCCCTTTTGTTTTCCAGTTCCAACCACCTCCATATTTGTATGTGAATTGCATTAGTTGCCTCTAGTCTCAAGCTTCACCCTAACACACTTCCATGTGTGTCCTTCCCTTATCATTGTACCTTGCAATAAATGGGCAAAAAAATACTCAGCTAACTATTTGTACGACATAATTTTACCAACTCAACCCATATGATTTTCCAGCAACATGGTCGTCATATAGTGTATGATCTTTGTCCTTTTGGTCCACAAGTTTGATGGAAGGAGTTCACTCAAGGGTCTAAAATCATAGGCAAAAGGTTCGCTCTATGTTGGGGTCTTCTAGATCTCGGTCATTGGCATAGAACAAGGCATTCTAGTCCTTGGTCGTTGGCACACAAGCCTGTGAGAGCAACTATAGACCCTTGGATGCTAGCATGGAGGCTTATGGGAGCGACTCTCAATTTAGAGGCAAATCAGAAGGTTCCCATCCTCACTCGTTCGCACCAGGTAGCCCTGGGAGTGACCATGTCATCTTGGTCACTCGCACAACTCAAAAGGGCATGACTTTGGTTTGTCGATCACTCACGTAGCTCGGCTAGGTAGCAAATTTGGGTCTTTGTAGTTCAATGCTAGAATCACAAGCATAGAGACCTCTTGGGAGAGACTCTACAGTCATAGTCAATTGCATACTATATACAATACTCAATAGTATTCGACACAGTGACAACAGTACTTAGCAGTGTTCGACATAGTGACAATAGAATACAATAGTTGACACCATATTTGTGACATCACAATTCAACCATCAGTACGAGTATTCCGATTTCTAGCGTAATTACATCGGTTTCATAGATATCATTATTGTTTTGTTGCATAGATAAAGTTATGGATCATTGTACTCTCTTTTTTTGCATCATTTGATGACGATCTAAGAAGAAGAGTATTTGCAAGGGTTTTCCCCATAGTGGGTTTTTCCTTGGTCTTGGACCAATCATGGTGTCTCTTTATGTGTGCATGCTTTCTTCTACTGTTCCTTTTATATCCCATTGCATTGCTAATGTTGGTGATGTTGTTTATTTCTATGTAATTTCATATGTTGATAGATAATGGCGCAGATCTGAATAATGTAATGATCATATGGGATGAACTTAATTTATTAATGATGACATGTAACTATCATAGAAAAGAATAATGTCGCCTTAAGAAAAATTAACATGGTATCAAAGTTGGGCTGAAGAAAAGCCATGGGTATAACCCCGATGATGACACCATTGATGGAAGCAAGAAGAGGATGGTGGAGACCTAAAATAATTCTAATGTTTGAAGAAAACCCTAGGCATCTTGATGATTAGGCTTGATGGATTCTATGAGGTTAGGGTTGGAGAGAAAACCTTCAATTATTGAAACTATATGAGGTATAGTATGGTATGAGAAGATGCTCAAGCACTTGTGGGAGATTTAATGAAGCCCTAGATGGGATAATACATAGCAGATCTGTTTGGATACTTTAAGGCAACATTGGTATATGGACCATGGACATTGATGACACTTGAATATTGGTTCAAGAGGAAGAGGATCACCTCTCATTAAATATAAGTATTTCTTGAATTATGATGCTTATTACTTGTTAGACTTATAGATCTGATGATTATGTTTATTTCTTGTACTTCCTGCATATGTATTTGAGTATATGTGTAGAAAATCCTGTAGATTCACAATCTCATGCAATTTACTAAAGCACAGGACAAGAATCTACTTCTACTTTCAACAAGCAGAAGTCAATAGATCTATGAAAAAAATAAGAACAAGAAGAAGATAAATCAATGGCACATAACACAAGATGTATTTGGGGAAAGCCATTCCTCAAAACCCTACTATCTGTATTGCATATATCATAAATATGAGTGAATATACAAAGCTTGTTTTCACTAGGAAAATTCCGCACAAGTATGCTCAACTCTCTTAGCTCACAAGCAAGATCTTGGCCAATACTTAGCCAATTTTGTCGTTCTCCAAGCTCTTGATCTCTTGTGTAATTCCTAGGATGAATAGCTTGTATTCAAAGGGAATTCATGATTCCAAAACTGTGCAATCAAAACATAGGATCAATCTTTGATGCATGCATGATATTTACACTCCAGTAAATAATACAACTCATAGTGCACTATCCCTGCACTCTAGTCTCAACTGGGTATTTCTCAGAATCGACATGCATGAGTTTCTGATGAGGGAATCTTCATTTAACTAGAGTGGCACTTGTGGATGCACTAGTGCACCAAATGATTGTTAACTCTCTATTAGTTCCAGAAACAGTTTGGAACTAATTTAATTGAACTTAACTCAATAAATTGAGTGATCTAATTTCGAACTCAATTTAAACTCATACTGGACCCCTAAAACTTAGGGAGAACATATATATGACTACATAAAGACTTCAAACTTGAAAGTCCTAAGCTAATTAGGTTAATTAAACTTGATTAACTATTTACAAATTTCTATGAGAATAGAATTCGATTTTAATTCTTCGTTTAATTCAAGGACAAATTAAATTGGAATTTCTTGTTTCCATTTCTCAACACTTCCTCTCAACAAGAAAGGGATTATCAGCTACCTCGATCTTGCCTCTGTGAAACTCGAATTTACATCTTGGCAATGCCTTTGTCAAAATTTCAGCATATTGCTCCTTGGTGGGAATGTACTATAACAACATAATCCGCCTTAATACACAATCTCCGAAATGATGATATCAGATATCAATATGCTTGGACTGATCATGAAAAACTAGATTTTTATAGACTTTGATACAACTCTGATTATCGCATTAAATCACAATTGGATCCATCTTCTGACCAAACAAACCAACCAGGATCTTCCTCATCCAGATGGCCTCACATGTTTCTTGACTCGCAGCCATGCACTCTGCCTCTGCCGAACTAAGTGTAATCGATCTTTATTTCTTGTTGTACCAAGAAAATGTCACTGACCCAATACTGAAGAGCCCTCTTGATGTGCTCTTCCTATCGAATGGACTCCATGCCCAATCTACATCGATGAAGCCTTGAAGTTTCACTCCCTTTTTCCATATATACCATAATCCTTACTGAGAAATTCCCCTGAGGTATCTCAACACATGATTTGCCACCATCCAATATAACTTGTAGGCCTAACCATCGCTTGAATAGGTTGGTTAATAGAATAATACATATCTAGTCGTGTGTTCACCAAGTACATGAGTGAACCCACAAGCTGCCTATAAATAGTTGCTTCCACTAATTCCCCTAAAGTAGCATCCACCTTCCTCCAGTTACTTGCTAGAGGGGTCTCCATGGGTTTTCTTCTCTCCATGTGGAATCTCCTGAGTATCTCATTCATATACTTGACCTGAGACACAAACAACTCCACATCTCCCTGCAATACCTCCATGCCAAGAAAGTAATGCATGATACCCATGTCCTTCATCTCAAAATCTCTTGAGATCATCAACGTAAAGTACAATGATCAACAGTTTACCTTCCACCACTATGTGGTACAGGTTCACATCTATTTCACTCTTTGCAAAGCCCAACCCGATGAAGTATCTATCTATCCTAGTGTACCAAGCATGGGGTGCTTACTTTAGCACATATAATGCTCTCTTGTGAGCACACATGCAAATCATGATCAAAGGTCTCAAAACCTTCAAGATGCTCTATGTGCACCTCTTCCTCAATCATGCCATTAAGGAAGGCTGTCTTCACATACATCTGTTGTATTTTCCAACCCATTTGTGTTGATAGTGCCAATATAGATCTGATTGACGAGTAACTTGCAATAGGATCAAAGGTCTCATCATGGTTAATCCCCTCTACCTGTGAAAATCCACGGGCCACAAATCTAGCCTTATTCTTCTCCACACTACCAATTGTAACTTGCTTTATCTTGTAAAGCCAATGGGGGCTCACCCCTGACTTGTCTTCCAATCTTGGGACCACATCCCAAACATTGTTATGAACTTTGGAGTCATACTCCTCCACCATGGCATCAACCCAAACTAGATGTTGCATTTCTTCCTTAAAGGAAGATGACTCTATCACAACACATTCACCCATAAGAGCCATGTATCCAGTGTACCTCTCAGGTGAACTCCTCTGGCCGCGCTGAGAAGTGGGTGCTCTGTTGGGCATGGGATCCCCCCAAGACAAGTTTTGGAGCTTAAAGCCCAAGTTTTGACTAAGTCCGATGTAATGACTCCATGATTTGTGGGCACAAAGCATGAAGTTGTAATTGAGTCATAGGGTTGTCTGCCCTTTCTTTTTTAAAGGTAGTGTCGGCTTGAGAGTTCTACCCATGGGATTGTATAAATAGAGCAAGGCTCTAAGTGTAAATAAATGAATGAATAAAAGATCTAATAAGGAAGCATTAAGTCTAAGTGTAGAGTCGTGTCTTTGGGTCGTAGAGTAGGAGAAGGCTCTGCAGCTGAGTCTGCAGAGGCCTATTTGGTCGTAGGAGGAAAAATTGCGCATGGCATAGTTGACGAAAAAGATAAGAAAAGAAGTAGCAGCAGCAAAGATGCAAGAGGCGCAGGATGCTACATAGACAACAACAGAACAACAAAAGGCCACATCAGAAGCATAGAAGGCAACAGAAATGGAGTGTGAGGGCCAAAAGTCGCCTTTGCCTAAGCAGGAGCAAGA
The DNA here is from genome assembly GCA_000404065.3 of Pinus taeda. Taxonomy (NCBI): domain Eukaryota; kingdom Viridiplantae; phylum Streptophyta; class Pinopsida; order Pinales; family Pinaceae; genus Pinus; species Pinus taeda. The sequence continues at coordinate 69,790 of APFE030810356.1, forward strand.
GATGGAAATAGAGATAGAGGAGGGTGACATGGACCCACAGACAACGTCGACACTATTGAAGTGCCAATGCCGAAGAGAGCAGATGGGGTCGCACAAGAAGGTAAAAGCTTCTAAGACGTCTATTAACCCGATCACCCTTACTGAAGGGGATCTGCATGATATAGGAGAGATGGTGCGTGACATCACCACAGAGGCCCTCTAAAACTTTGCGGAGGAGAATCAAATTGTGTTGGGGGCCCTCCAAGCACAGATTCAGGAGTTGCAGTTGCGCACTCCTCAGGCTAGTACTCTCTCAACCAGCCTCATAATAGGAATAGCCACAGCCGAGGAAATGTTGTGCACTCGTACGACCAACACAATAGTGCTTCTAGAAGGGGCACTAGTTACAGCAAATGAGGTTGACAGGCCTACGGTCAGTACATTGAAAGGAATAGGGATCAACATGGCTGTGCTCCCTCAAGAGATGCTCTATGTTCTGCAGGATGGGATTACTGTAGAACTACGTGCTAGGGAGAGCTGCGCGTTGTAGATGTTGAGTGAACAGAGGATCAACATGGACCAATTGAGCTTGCAGCATGATGAGGTTGTGTCTCAGAATAGTTAGATGGTACAAGTAATTGAAGAAGCCTGCCAGATGGTCAGTGAGCTAGCCATCCCAGCAGAAGCACCAACAGAGGCGCGCATCCAGAGGTTAGTAGCAGGGGTGTGCAAGGCGCGAGAAGAAATGGCCAAGGTTCAGCTGGAGTTGAACCTCCAGATAGAAAATATGCATTTGAAGGTGCAACCTTCAACTCCTCTAGAGGTAAGGGAACAACGCACTAGCGCCATTACATCAGGGATGGAGGAGATTAGTAGTGCAATAAGGGACTACACCAAAATGTTGGAAGAATCGTTCGAGGTACTCATCGCTTTGCAGGAGGACCCAAACATACAGTTCTTAGAAATGGAGGCACATGAGCTACAACAAAAGTATGAAAACGTTAGAGGGATCACACAAACGGTGGCCCTCACACAGAGGCTTGTGCAAATGCAACAGGCCAAAGCACTTAAGAAGTAAGTAGACGCAACATGACATAGAGCAGAAGTTTTGATGGCACATTCAGCCTTGGATCGACGAGGCTTGCGTAATCACAACAACAATTGAAGGCAAGCTCGTGCAGATGCAAGGGACGCAGGAACAGATACAAGGGAGCAGTTCTGACACTGCAGTCTCGGAACAACGCATATAGGAGATACAATAGGCAGTCGATCAGTGCATTGCCGACCTTGCAGCAGTTCGAGCAGAGTTGGGAGGTCTCTGTGCAAAGATCTCTGCACCGACAAAGTGACTCGATGATGAGTCACAATGTTTGTGTTGTGGGCCTGTTGGGCATGGGATCCCCCCAAGACAAGTTTTGGGGCTTAAAGCCCAAGTTTTGACTAAGTCTGATGTAAAGACTCTGTGATTTGTGGGTACGAAGTACGGAGTTGTAATTGAGTCATAGGGTTGTCTACCCTTACTTTTGTAAAGGTAGTGTCAACTTGAGAGTTCTACCCATGGTCCACAGACCATGGAATTGTATAAATAGAGCGAGGCTCTAAGTGTAAAGAAATGAATGAATAAAAGATCTAATAAGGAAGCATTGAGTCCAAGTGTAGAGTTGTCTTTGGGTCGTAGAGTAGGAGAAGGCTCTGCAGCTGAGTGCACAGAGGCTTAGTAGTCCGCAGTTGAGTGCGTGGACCCCTACAGCTAAGTGTGCAAGGCAGATTGAGTCTATAACCGATTAAAGCATTAATAAAGAGAAGTTTTACAATATTTCTGTATCTTTTCCTATTTTATGCATTGAAGTATATTGGGTATGAATTGCAAGTTTACTGTTTATTTGCTGCGCAAACTTATATGAATGTGATGAATAAGTGAATATAATATAAGGTATTTGTTTACGCAAAGATAAATAACTGTTATAAGAATATAAGTAAGATCTGAGGTGTGACTAGGGAAACTAGCGCAGATTGTTGCTTTAGCAGTGCGAAGCTCCTCAGCCCTTGGTTAGGGCTACGTGAAGTTGAGTATAATAGGGCGCAAAGGCCTTGCAGGTCAGGAAAGTGCACGAAGTGACCTGCATGAAGGTATTCACAGTTGGATTAAATTTTTCCTTAGACATCTCAAGGGTGTAGAAACTTGGTTCCAACATCCCCCCATACTGCTTCGAGTGAGACCTTAGTCTGTGCTCTGCGGATTGTTGTTGAAAGGGCCAGTAGTACAAGGATTTGTTTAGCTAAATAACTCCGAAACTGGGTTAGGCCCCAACAAGCCAACATGCTCCCACATTCTCGCCTGCATCATCCAACAATTTGTTAGCCTCTCTGGTGTGCTTTCTTCCCTCTTTGGAAGACTCAGCTTGAGTGGATGTCTCTATTCCTAGATCCTCTGCATGTGGCTGCTCCACATCAATCTAAGGATCCTCAACCTTAGGAGCTAAAATCTCCTCATCTGCATGTAGCTCAAGCTCCCTCTCAAGGGAAACTCGCATGTCGAATATGACATCCTAACAAACCACTATCATCCTGCTAGTTGACAAGTACTCCCAATAGTTGTGAGATGTATTAGTGTACCCTACAAATATCCCCATCTCTACTATAGGATCAAGCTTCTTCCGTGCATCTTTGGTCACATGGAAATATACCAATGACCAAAAAATCTTGAAGTGACCAACATCTGGCCTCTTACTAGAATAAGCCTCCTCTGGTGTCTTCATCTCAAGTATCCGATGTGGGCTATAGTTTTGAACATAAACCAATGTGTTGCATGCCTCAGCCCACAAGTGTAGTGGTAGGCCTTGATCATACAAAATCGCCCTCGTTTCCCCTACTATGATTTTGTTCTTCCTCTCGGGCACCCCATTTTGTTGAGGGTTATGGGGTGTTTTCAACTCCCATTTAAACCCTTCTATTGCACAGAAGTTCTTAAACTCATTTGTGATAAGGAGCTCAAAATTTTCCCAAAAATAAAAGCTGTCAGAATGGTATGGAACCTAAATAATCACGTATTTCTCATCATATTGAATCTGGTGCAACTCATTTCACTCAAAATGGACAACATATGCTCCCAGAAACTTGATCTGTTCACTTTGTCAAAAAGGTAAAAAAAAATTGTAGGTGGCGGATTGGGATGGTAACTGGGTGTCCATACCACTTAGGTGGCATGAGGAATATTCTTGAAATATTCTTAGAATATTCCATTAAGTTGGTGAAGTCCTATTGGTCCATGTGTTTGGGTTTAGGGAAATAAGGAGGTGACATGTGGCTAAGCCAAAGGCTGCCACGTGTCCTTGTAATGACCGATCAAAATTTTTGTTGGCAAGATAGGTCAAAGGCTTGACTCGACCCCGCAACCTCACATTCAACAACATCAAGCACTAGCCATTGTGCGCACACATCATGACTTAACATATATCAGATGTAGGTTAATGTTAAGGTTTATTAACCACAAGTTTGGGGGGCGAGTAGACTTAACCGCCCCCCATGTGACCACCTATCTCCCAACCCGTAGCACATGTTGTGACCACCACTGATAACCATGACCGCCAGACAAACTATCCCCATGTGAATGTGCGACCAACATGTGTTGTAACTGCCATGGTCACTGCCACTGCCCGCCTAACCGTCAGACCAAGCGGCCCCATTTGACCACCATAACTGCAAACTGTAGTAGTTAACCGCTAGACCCTAACTGCATCATGTGACCGGTATGTCTAAGATCTTTTATAACCATTGGTGGGGTTATGGGCGGAATTAAATGTCCTACAATTTTGTACAGCGGTGGGCGAAATTGTAGGATTGGTGTCGTTTTTTAGCAATTTGTGGAGCGAATAGTGGCCTAACTAGGAGAGGTCATAACTTCTCCAGCTTTCGACCAAATTGGATGTAGAAAGAGGTTAGGTAGCCATTTTTGGACATTCTGAACTCATTGGAGTAGGTCTTAGAATGAAAGGAGAACTTCTAGATAAGATTTTTGCAAATTGAAGCCTATGGGTGCCATGATCAACCAAAGTGTTGATTTATTTTATGGAGGAGTTTGAAGATGGAGATGACCTTGCAGGGATTTTCCAGCCTCCATGTTCTTTTTGTAACAACAATTACATCAGTGTTGTAGCTTTTATTCCTCTTTTCTCTATATTTGTTTTGGAGAAAGAACTTGTTTATGTACTTCAAGTGGATTGTGGTAATGTTTATGCTCTTTGAAGTTGGACTATGGGGTCTTGGTGTAATATACCTATGTTTGTTGAAGGTTTACATGTTTGACTATGGATTAACATGTGTATGGAGTGAGAACTCTTGCAGAAGTTGTTTCTTTGAAGGAGAAACTAGCCATTCCATTTCAATAGTTTGTGTACTCTTCTTTTCTAGACATTGAGCATAATGAGAAGGGGTCATGCCTTTAGAGTTGATCCAAGGAGATGTAACCTAGGAGTGGTGAACTCCTATAACAACGGATGGCATATTACATATTGATGTATGCTTCCATTCAGTGTTTTGATTTCATTTTTAAAGTTTTTCTTGAAATTAACTTAAGAAAACACAAATAAAAACACATGCTTTTACTTGCTATTTTCGAGTACAAACCTCAATGCATTTTTGTATTCTGATAAGGATCTTAGCATAGAAATCTAATATTCCAAATTCAAATCAAGTTGGTATCAGAGCATTGGTTTTCTTTGTTCAAGGAGGAATTGAATGTTGTTGCAAGTGAATGTTTTTTGAAGCTCAAGTGAGGAGAAGGTTTTGGAAAGGAGAGCAAGATTGTTACAATCTCTACCACCAATTCTACATCAAGTTGTAGAAGAAGCTTCAAGAAAAGAATTTCCTTAGGAGGAGAGCCTACAAGAATGTCAGAGGATGTGAAGGATTTAAAAAAAAAATTCTTAGACATGGTAGAAATGGTGAAAATCCTCTATGAAGAGAGGAATACCAAATTGCAAGGTGAAATGATCTAGGTGGATATTGGTGGCCACCCACCTATTCTAGTTGGACCCCCAACACTGTCTCTTTCAATTTTTTGGTTTCCTTAATTTTAGCACAATTTACTATTTTTGGTAGTTTTTTGGGTCCTGAACTTCCGGAGTCGTTTTGAGGCCTTAAATGACATTTTTAGGGAAAATAGAGAGACCAAAAACGTCCCAAACCAACTTCTTGGTTTGTTTTCGGCCTTCTCTTTGAGATCTTCAAAACGAGGTATTATGATAGCCAAACGGAGATCATATGCCAAATTTCTGACCTTGGGAAATTGATGTACCAATTTACCCAAATGGGGCCCACAGTTTTGGCGCTTCATCTCTTAGGGTTAGGTTTTTGGATGTTTAGGGTTTTCCATTGTTTCTTAATAATAAAGAGGCCTTTGAGCCTCATTGTAACATAGTTCAGAGGCATGTAGCCACCACGTCTCTTCTTAGAGATAAGCTTCCATCACCCGAGCTAGTCTTATTTCCATTCTATTTGTAAGCATACTTCAGTATTTTTCTATTAATGAAAATAAGTGTTATTTTTGCTGCATCTATGTATTTATGGTTATATCTATAATTTGTTGCGTTCCTGTTTAAGTTTGGATCATGAAAGCCCTAGACCTCCAAGAGGAGAATGTTTTCCAAGGGAAGAAGGTAATAGGGATGGTGATAAACCACCATCTTCTCCTCAATCTTCATGTTTTTCTACAACTATTATGAAATATGCTAGTGTAGAAAGTCCCTCAAAGAAGGACTATGGACAAGTTTGTACCTTTTGTTCACATGATGTGGAAGATGAGGTTCTATCAGCACCCAAATTCAAGGAGTTGAAAGAAGAGAGCCAAGGAGTCCAAGAGGACACATCTAGAGTCAAAAGAGAGTTTGAAAACATCTTTGTATGTCAATCAAAAGATGAGGTAAATGGTAAGCATTTACATGTTTCTTCTTTACATGAAAGTTTTGATGTAAATTGATTTGCAGCCTTTGAAAAACATAGCAAAAGCATTGGATCCAAGCTCTTGACTGTTGGTACCATTCCATTACCATCTTTTTCTTCTAAAAACATCATCATTTGTCTATCTTTTTCCTCCATAGACCACTTTATATCCATCGAAATGATTAATTAATAGCATTATAGTTATTAGTTTGCATTAAAGTTAATTTATGAATTTTTATGTTAGAAATTAGGAATTTTCAACAAAAAGATTACAGGAAGTCATAACATCCTGTAAATGGTTTATCATCTGACACGTGACATGACAGGCAAGCCAAAGAAATGGATAGGAACGAGATCCTGAATGTACATGCATGGTGAAAAATCGATTCTACAGCAAATCAAAAGCTCCTGGTTATGCGGTCAATGCTGGTCAAACAACAACCTTTTGGTTACAAAGGCAGTAAAAGCCATGGTTTCCCAAACCGGTTTCATTTTGTTTTTTTGGAAATCGGTTTAGATTAGCAATGACCAAAAATCACTCCATTGTAAAAGCAGAAACATCTGCTTAATGAATGTACATTCAATTAAGATAGGGAGGTAGATAAAGTCTGCGTATTATTTTTTTTTCAAAGACAGTTACGATTATTATCTCTGTGTATCGTTTTAGAACTGAACTCTTCTATGTGATTGCAATCTTTAGCACTTCAATATAGCTACGGTTTTACTCTAGCAGTGTCTATGCGTTAATACTCTCGTTGCTTGAGCTTACTTCAGTGTACCATTGAAACGTGGACGGGCCTTGCGTGGATTGGTATACTGTTAATTTCGTTTCCTTAGCAGTTTTTGAATTTGAATAGAATGCATAGTGTTTAGTGTTATTTCCATGTTTATGACTTTGTTGATTTGATTAGAAATTCTCACAAATGGTATTTATGGTGATAGCTTGAAGATTTTATCGTTACATCATTGAACCATATATTGTAAGAGCTTTGATCCATCGTTATATTTTAAAGCATCTCCATAGACTCTGTTTTTATGCATTTAAAATTCAGTGTGCTTTTGATTTTTCATGTATGCTTCAGTGTTAACTAGACAGAGCTTTTGTGCATAGCATCCTTGTAAGGGGATTAAAATCTCAGTCTAGCAATACGCTGTATCCTTAGGATAGTTAGATAACTTAGGTGATCTGCGTGTTAAGGTGAGAGGAAACATATCTTAACCTTCTGTAAAGAAGTACTGTAGCCTATCACAATAAGCACTTAGTTAGGAATCCTTTATGTCTATAGACTTTAGACACATGCCTCGAAGTTTACTTACCCTGGTTGATAATAAATCTAGTCTAATCTAGCACCCCAGATTGGCCACTACATTTTGGCGCCGTTGCCGGGGAGGCGTAGTTAGAGGATTTCAAAAAAAAAATCAAAATATAAAAAGATTTAAATGAACAAAACAAACAAAAAACACAACATAGATTTGATTTTCACTTTAGAAATCATGTTTGCTTATGCCTAGATCTAGAGATAATAGAGGTAGATTCACAAAAACCCCCCATCCAAAAACTAACCTATCACCAGGAGCAGACCCTTTGGGAAAAACTAAACACACAACACCAGCTAAGGAAACCACCATACAAAAATTAGAGGATAAATACCAATCAGGCCAAAGACTTACACTTATTGAGAGACAAATCCTATTGGCACACGAATCTCAGAAGAAACATCTCCCTGAATCTTCTACAAAGAGAGAAAGTAGAAAAATAACTCAATTATCTAGGACAACTCTTTGGAACGAGTGATACTGAACAAGCAATAAAATCACCAGAGGAATCTATAAAAATGGTTGAGGAAGGAGGAGGATCAGCAAGAAGAACCACTCCTGAACAACAACACGATCAAGGAGAGGAGGAAGAATCAACCTTTAAATTTCCTATCTACGAACCAGAAGACAATCATTATGAGGAAATAAAAATGAAAAACATACCTCCTTCTGTGTTACCAAACTTTTATGGCATGGCTTTAGAAGACCCAGATTCATTCTTGTTTGAGTTTGACATTGTATGTTGAGCATATGGTTACACAGATGATGCCCATAGGCTTAGACTCTTCCCAGCAACATTAAAAGCATCAGCACTAAGATGGTTCATGGGACTTGGTGAGCATGCAATAACTAATTGGGATGGCATGAGAAGAATATTCCTAAAGAAATACCAACCTTATTATTGGTCAAAAGATTCTAAAGATGATATCTTAGGATGAATCAACAAGAGGATGAAAATCTAGAGGAGTACTTGGAACGACTTGCTTACAATTTACAAAAATCAAAACATCGATCCATGACTCTTGATCTCATTCGAACAATATTTTTGAAGGGCATTCGAGAGGAATACTTAGATGATCTTAATTTGATGGGCAAAGGTGATATTTCCACCTTACCTTTTGAAGAAATTGCTGATCTATGTGAAAATTATTCTAGGAGCAAAGCCAAAATTGGAAAGAGAACCATATCATCCAAAGCCACAAAATCTGCTTTAGCCAGTGTCACACGAGCTGAAATAGGAAATTTGTTAGAGGAATTCAAAACAGATCTATTGAGTACATTAGGGACTTAAATTGACACTCTTAAAGCTAAGAAAAGATAAGAGGAGGAAGATCAAATGATGGATATCTTTTTTCCAAAATTCCCAAAGAAGAATGCCTTAAAATATTGCCCATTAGAAAATATTCTCGTTTGTGCCTTTTGTACTGAAAATCATGATATATCTCATTGCTCTAAAGTCAAGGTTTTGTAGAACTGTAATGTGGCAGCCAATATAGATATGGAGAATGTGTATTTTATGGGCGCAAAGAGACCATGGCAGCCAAGACCTCCACCTCAAGGCATGTTCCCAAACTAGAATTTACAATTTCCTTCACATGATCAGATGTATGCTCAAAATTCATGGAATGTACCCATGCCATGGCAGCACCAAAGTTACCCACAACAACAATGGAGACCATCTCCGCAATAATCTCAGCAATACCAACCATACCCTCAACCATACCAACCATATTCGCAGCCATATCAACAATACCATTAGCCATATTCGCCATATCCTCAATCATATCAGCAATATCCTCAGCAGCAAGTTGTTTACCCACATCAACCCCAACCCACTCAACAAGCATTGCCTGCTCCTAGACCTACTCAAATCCCTGCTCAACCTGTACCAAATCCAAATAAGAGAGCAGAGAGACTAGCTTACATTGTAGATGAGGGACCCTCATATCCCACATTACCCCTGCAAAATATAAATTTGAGGTCTGGTAAGGTACTTCACAAAGAATCTCCAGCAATTGAAAAACAAGGAGAAAATGAAGAAAATTAAAATGAAACTCCCATTCAAAGGAAATAAAATGATGACATCAAACACAAACAAATGCAACCGTTGCATCCACCACCTTTTCCAAACCGATTGGTCCAAACAAAACTTCCCATGTCTATACCACAGTTTGATGTTTTAGATGAGCTAAAGAATGTCTATATAAAAATTCCACTACTATAAGCCATAAAAGACATTCCCATATATACTAAAGCCATCAAAGAACTGTGCCTTAAGAAGCCTACTATGAAAAGAGTTGATCCACAAACCATTCATGTTATTGGACATTTAGTTGGCCTTATGACAAACACCATTTCAATGGAAAAGTATGTTGATCCTGATATTCCTAGAGTCACTACAATCATTAACAACATACATATTCCAAACACCTTAATTGATCTTGGGGCCGCAATAAATGTGATGACTCTTGAAACCATGAAAACACTCCAGCTCACAAACTTGCAGCACACAACAGTTGTTCTAGAACTCACTGATAGATCTAAAGTGATTCTTGAAGGGATTTTGGAGGACATAATTGTTTCACTAGACTCTTGGGAGTATCTAGTGGACTTTTTAGTTCTGCAGCCAAAATCCAATTTAGGAGGACACTCTATCATCCTTGGTAGACCATGGTTAGCAACTGATAATGCATTCATAGGATGTAGATCGGGTAATATGATCATTTCACGAGGAACTGAAAGAAAACAACTCACTCTTTACCCATCAGCACAATCACCAGCAGTAGCACACAATTTATGGCTTGATGATAAACACAATGATAAGGTAGAAGTTCAATCTGTTTTCAGCATCAACCAAATCTATGATTTTCAAGAACATAATAATGATGATTTTGTAGAATTATTCCTTTCTCAACCTGATGTTTCCGAAGAATTGATAAATGACCAATACCATGCTGCAGATGAAGTTTTGGCACACAATTTTTAGGAAACATGCACCATTCATTCTTTGCAAACAACATTTCACAACATTTTTCCTATCTAATCCATCACAAAAACATAGAGTAAGACCATAGAGATTAGTCCAGGAAAAAATTTGAATCTTGGCACTCATCTAGACTCATCTCAGGAAGAGAAATTGATTCAATTATTGAGAAAATACCAGAAAGCATTTGCTTGGGACTACACTGATATGCATGGGATCCACCCTGAAACATGCACTCACCATATTTATACAGATAGCAATATCAAACCAGTGAGGCAACCGTAGAGACGAATGAACCCCATGCTTCAGGATATTGTTAGAGAGGAATTACAAAAAATGTTGAAAGTCAATTTTATCTATCCTATCTCTGACAGTCAGTGGGTATCCCCATTGGTAGTAGTGCCCAAGAAAAATTGTAAGTGGAGGATTTGTGTTGACTACAGACAATTGAACAAAGCAACCCTCAAAGATTATTTCCCACTACCATTTATTGACCAAGTGCTAGACACATTAGCTGGGAAATCATCATTCTCTTTTCTTGATGGTTTTAGTGGCTAAACTAGATCAGAAATAGCCTTAGAGGACCAGAAAAAACCACTTACTTGTCCTTGGGGCACTATGCTATAAGTTTTGCCATTTGGACTTGCAATGCTCCAACTACATTTCAAGAGAGTTGTATTAGCTATTTTTGCTGATTTAGTTCATGATTGTGTTGAAGTTTATATGGATGATTTTTCAATGTATGGTGATTCATTTGAGCATGCATTAATGAATCTTGAAAAAGTTTTGAAGAGATGTATTGAAGCTAACCTGTCCCTGAGCAACGAAAAATGTTTTATGATGTTAAATGAAGAGATAGTATTAGGACACTATATTTCTTCTCATAGCATTAAAGTTGATCCATAAAAAATCCAGATCATTGTCGATTTTCCAATTCTGAATACTCAAAAAGAGGTAAGAAGTTTTCTTGGGTATGCAAGCTATTACAGAAGACTTATTGAGCATTTTAGTAGAATAGCTTTACCTTTGTTTAAACTTCTAGCCAAAGATGCACCTTTCAACTGGAATGATAATTGTCAGCAAGCATTTGAAACACTCAAAGGAAAGTTATCAACCACACCAGTCTTAAAAGGACCTAATTGGAGCCTACCATTTCACATCTTTACAGATGCATCTGATACTGCAGTAGGTGCCTCATTAGGCCAAAAAGAGGAGTCTTGTCATTATGCCATCTATTTCATTAGTAAAAATCTAACACCTGCAGAATTAAACTACATAGTCACAGAAAAAGAAATGCTTGCAGTCATACATGCTGTGAATAAATTCCAACATTATATAACTGGTTATGAGGTTTTTGTACATACTGACCATTCTGCCATTAAGCATTTAATGAATAAACCAGTAACTAATGGTAGAGTTACCAGATGGCTGTTATTATTACAGGAATTTAATATCATAGTGTTAAATAGACCGAGTAAGGAGAATCAGGTGGCAGATTTTCTTTCTAGACTGCAAAATCCAGGTGAGGTTGTTCCGGTTGAAGATTCTTTTCCAGATGAAAATTTATTTGCAATTTCAATAGTGAATC
>APFE030810356.1:96344-108604 GCA_000404065.3 Pinus taeda
AATTATATTTTAAATTTAAAATATTCTAAAAAAATATTTTCATACATACTCCATCCATGAATGAAATTGGAATACTTTTAAAAGGCAATGAGCTCACCAATTCTCATATATATCGAGATGGAATTTAGCAATTACATTGTTTGGGTAAATTCCATTCGAATTGAACTTAATGAGAAGATACTAGAAAAACTAGGTTAACACATTGATTTGTTGAAGGTATTCTCACTCTCATCCGTGTGGATTTTGATGATGCTTTGTTGAAGAAGGAAAACAATGGAAAGGTGAGAAGGCCCTTCCCCTATGCACACCAAGTGTGCTTTTGGAGTCCACTTTCATAATGTAATTTCATAAATGCTTTCACATATTTGTAATGTTGCAAACCACAAATCAACAACTTTTTTTCTTTACATTGTTATAATTTAATAAATATATTTTGTGTTTAAGTGTGGCTCTAAGAACCCTAGTGGATCTTCCACCTTAAACTTGAGTACTCTCGAGAGTTTGTCAAATCTATGCTTCGTTAGGCTCACCGCTTTCCATTATTTGTGCCTCGTAAGGCCCAATGATTTCCATGGCCATTTCTTATGTATGTGCCACAGATAAAGATTCTCTTGCTATATCCTTATATTCCACTATTCAAGAACTGCTATGACTCTCTGCTAGCAAATGTACTCTCTCTCCTCCAACCAATGACTATTGGGTGTTACTCTCTACCACGTGTAGTATTGTCCTCATCTCCCTTGGTTAATTAACATAATACCCAATTTGATGTTTGATTTTGTTGTGATACTTGAACACACAACACTGTTTTCAAAGTAAATGCATAGTAGAAGAAAAAAACCCCCACAATGTGGATCTGGAATAGCTTATTTCTTTCTTTAAGTGTGGTGCCTTTTGCCCCATGGATTCCAGTTTTAGTGATGTATTAAGGCAAGAAATTCGTTATTGGCCATGGTTGTCCATAGGAAACCACTAAGTTTAAGGAGTTGATAACTTTGTCAAAGGAAATGATCAACATAGTGTAATCTATGATGGTACTCGCTCCCTTGTTCTTTACTTCAACTTCTGTGAGGCAAGGGTGTGTTACACAACATTTTGTCACTGTCCCTGTACTCCTCGTTCCTTGATCCTAGAGGACCTCTACAGTGAGCCCTGCATGCTTTTCCTTCATGAAGAAACCCCATTGTGTCCCTCTTCATGAGAAATTCATTTTCCTTTTGCACCATTTCCCCTGAAATTGTTGTTTTGCCTAGTTTACAAGACCAGCGCTAATGGCCTTTGTCTCCCTCGCACCGATGTGTAGAGATTAGCACTACTCCTCACACCGATCGAAGTGACTAAGACGTGTTCCAGTCGCGCTGGTCCTGTTATGGAAAGTTTTTTAAATTAAAGCCGAAGCTTCCAATTCTAAAAGCTTTGTAACAGAAGTCTGGTAAATGGTTTGGCTGGATGGGGTTGAGGATGATAGTTTGGGTTCCTTTCCCCTATAATGATGGAACTACCTCAAGGGATAAGTCCTTCTCCCATGAGAAGAGGATCCATCTCCCATCCATATTTCCTATATAAACCCCCCTTCTTCCCAAGCACAGACTAGTTGCAGTCATTTTTTTTGGTTGAGTGTTGATGCTATTTTGGTTTGGAGTAGACAAGTAAGCTATTACTAGTTTTAACTATCTAGTTGTGTGAGGGAGACGTGTGTTTTGGTTTGGAGTGAAGCCTAAAGGGAAGATCCTTAAAACTATTGTTGTTTGAAGCCATCGTGGAATGTTAGCAAAAGTGTGTGGGAACCTGGTCTTGTCAGAGGAAGACTACAACGTCAAGACAAATGGTTGTAATCTCTCTTTGATATTAATATATGCAACTATTGATTGATTTCCTACATGTTTTGTAATATTACATATTCATGGCTTAATGTTTCTTGACTTGTTAAGTAGGTTGAATTGTAATTTGTCTATTATTATGTTTGTCGTCTGTTGTTGTTTACTTGTTTCAAGAGTTTGAAGAAGGAAGCAAGAGATAGCTGGAGTGAGCAAGTGAGGATATCATCAAATAGGATAAGCGACTAAGAGGTAGGCCCTCTTGATTGACTCTAACCTAAGGAAATCTTCCATAGAATGTATCTGTTGTGGCTAGACCCATTATTGGGCTAGAGAAATTTGTTCGTGTTCGCACTTATAATTTTACTTCACCACAGGGTGCAAGATTGACTATGTCAAGAATTCTCTCAACATCGGTGTGGAAGAAACCCTAGAAACTTAGTGCCCATTCTTTCTCTGCAACTCTTTTTTGAACTCTCTTTTCTTTGTAATCGTGCTCGAGGTAACACCTGTGTTCTATGGCAATTGTATTATTTTTTCAAGTGAAGAAATCACTCCTGGAGCAACTCTCATGCTTACATAGTCTTATCCAGGATTGAACCACAAGACTTGTGGGGACCAAACCTCCCCACCTAACCATTGGACTACAACTGCGAGTCTCTGTGACAGGTATATATAATGACGGTTCTTTCATAAATTAGCTTTTTATCTTGCACGTTCACCCCATGTGGCTACAAGGACGTTTTATGAGCTCCAACATTAGAGTTTATCGCACATTTATTGGAATCCAAAATATTAAGTTTCAACCATTCCTTGGTAGGTCTATTTACATAGTCAACATACTAGTCTGGTGCCGTTCGTGTGGAGTATTGTGCAATGAGTTTCAAACTCAAGACTAACCTATTTTCAGTCCATGAGTCTACTTTTGATCAATTTTCACCTTATCCAACAATATTGATTTTTGGTGGGGCCTTGCTTGTTAGTTCATTGTTGGTCCCCCTCTACACACTTAGTTTCATAGCTCCAGGGTGGAAGAGGCCAAGGCCAAGTAGGAGGCTGTTTCATAGGAGGGTGATATGGTAACCAACATTATGTTAAATGCCACTGCAATTTGAATGATCTCAAAATGTTAGTGAAAACAAAGTGGGAGGATATTATATATGGAGCAGAGATACAAGTGTGCTTCCTATTATTACATGATGATTAATGGGGTATTGATTATTTTATAAGAAAATACCTTACTTTATCACTAACTCTAAGAGAAAAAAAAGGAATGTTTGATACAATTTTCCATTATTAAAACAAAGAAAGGTCCATGAAAAGGAGTTCTTTAAAGTAACATGAACATTTCCAAGTGCAACCATATTTGTTTTGATTATTGGCATTCTTTGACAAATGATATTTCTCTTTTTCAACTATTTGAATTTTGTTAATGGCTTCACCCATATTTTGGCTTAAATAGATCTTGGTTTTGGAGTTGTCCTTAGCATTTATTGTGAGTAGGCCTTAGGCCACTTGATCTTAGGATTTTACCACCTTGGAAAACAAATAATTGACAACAAAGCATGTGGGTTCTTGAATACGTATCATTCTCATTTATTGTAGCTTTGGAGTCATCACCTTTCATTTGTTGAGCTTGAAAATGGCCCGAATTGATGAGTTATTAGAGTTACTAAATACTCTAACACTATCCACAATTGACAACATAGTTATAGTTGACAAATTTGTTCTCACTGCTATTACATAGCAAATTTCTTTTACTATAATTTTAATTAATAACCCTATAATTTTTTATTTATTTTTTACCTATTTCATTTGAAAGATGAATATTTTGTATCATTGTTTCTTAGGAAACCATCCTTAGACGCTAAAATATGGTAGTCTTCCCCTCGATGTCTCCAAATACTTGGACTTCCTTGAACTCACTCTAGTCTTCTTCAATCTATACAAGGATTACAATATTTTCCAAGATATACATTTAATTCTCGACTGTTTTAGAGAGAACTTATTACCAAGATATTTCTCGGTTTTACCTCATGGTTTTTATACTTGTAATGGAGAAATTATAAGTTCACGGTCTTAAAAGAAGAGGAATTTATAGGCCCTCGTGCCTATTGTAAAATCCGAGTCTTTCTTAATAAACAATATTTTTCTTTCTTTCTGATATCTAGTGCACAAAAATTGTTCCTTCTAATTCCAATATAGTGTAATATCAATATTTTTAGTTTTTCATCTATTTATTTTTCCTATTCATTAATATTAAAATATTAATTATCAAAGATTATTCTTTTCAATTTCCAAAACACTACAAGGTTTCTTATAGTATTTTTCTTCTCTCTGCATATTTAAAATAAAATTATTTCAAAACAAGGAAAATAGGTAAATACCCTGTTTTGTAACTTCTAGTATCAATACTCTATTCCAACATTAAATTGTGTATATACAACATATAACATTTTTCTATTTCAAGAATTCTATTTTTCTTATTTATTTTCATATACATAGTTAAGAAAAAAACATAAATCTAGAGTTAACTCTAGCAACATAGAGGTATACCTATCCATATATTACTATAAAAGAAAATATTACATCTCTATGTTCTCTAACACATCTATATCTCTTTGACAAGTCACTTATAGTTGGGATAGTATTTCCAGTACACACATCAATCTATGAAATAATAAAGAAACATATTTTTATCTTTAACATGAAATGAGAATATAAAGTTAGAAAGCACTGACTTGAAACAATTATGGGAAATATGTGGCTAATTACTTGACTCCTCCTAGCCTTGACACAACAAACACTACTTGTCCCCCTGAGAAAATTAGGCCTACACGATTTTATTTATATTTATTTTTTTTCTATTTTCCTTGCTTCTCTTAAGTCTCTCTAATTTTGCTCTCAGAATTATTGAGACAAAAGCATGAGAATTCTCAAATAACTGCCTCCACCTCACCAATATGTGGTAGGTGGTTAACTTCTCATTAATGAGCTCTTGTCTCCCACTCCTGAGAACATCTTCCTGTCTTTTAGGCGACATTTAATTGGCCAATAACATAATTTTTTGAATTAATTTAATCACCTAGATTAGATGCCTAGGACTTGTTGATGGATAATATTAATTTCCAAAACAAAATCACAACCATTTTTCCCCTCTTTCAACCATTTGTACTCAGCCATTGATTTCCCAATTTTTGTTTCCATTTTTTTGTTTGTAGAATAAAAACATACTCACAACTTTACATACACATATTATTAGCTAAGTTGTTGGTAATTAAATGTATATTAATGTAATATATTTAAGTCAAACAAAGCCCATGCACATTTATTTACAATAAAAATATTAAGATAGGGGATATCACAGACTTACCCTCTTGCAGTGCAATTGCAAGAAAGCAATCTTAAGCTGACACAAGGGCTTATCAAAACCACCAATGAAGTTGCTCCTGTGAAAGGAGACTTCAAAAAATGCAATTAACTAATCTAACTCTAAATCTAAATGTAATGCAAAAAAATAACAAAATTACTCTAACTCGATACTTAGGAGATAAGTCCCAAATACCAAGTGCAAGGATATAATGGGGATTTAACATGATAAAAATTAAGCTCCTGAATCAGTTTTAACAATTGGTATTATAAGTGCATCCCATGTTCTGTTTAGATATTTAAAACAATGAAAGATGGCTCATTAAAACTTGGAAATAGTTAACACAATTTCAATAACAATTAAATAATTTATAATGATAAATTTTTGAGTAAAAAGTTAATAAAAAATTCATTTAATGGAAGAGAAAACTAAATTTAAATGATTGATATGTGCAATTATTAAACAAGGAAGCTGATCCAATACACAAAAAATAGCATATTTAACAATAGTGTAAACATGGAATTACTGACACCAATCTGCGATAAAAATTAAGATTCTATTAACAAATAAAAGTACCTAAAAATACAATATTAAATCTGGATTTCGTGCTCCGTCCTTACAGTGAATTACTCAAACAATCCTCTCATGATCATCAGCTCTGCTAGCAAAGAAAATAGCTCAAATAGTACAAGATTTTCTTCTACAACAAAGATTGGATTTCGAAAAGAAAACCCCCAAAGCTCAGATTTGACTATTCCTCTCAACCTACGACAAAAATCTTCCTCACAAAAGTGCAAAGAGTCTCTTATTTGCAAAAAAGAGGAACCCTGAACCCTTCCTCCAAAACTTATTTATAATTACAAAATGAAATCATAAAAAATGAGAGTTGTTACAAGATGACCAAGATATTTGAGTTTAGGTGGAAAAAATCCATCTTTTCTTCTTTCTAGTGCAATTCTATTTCTCCAAGTCTCTTGTGCCTCATCCTCTCGAACAAGCTTTGCAAGAAATCTTTCAAAAACAAATCAAATTTGTACACAAAATTGAAAATACAAAATTGTCACAACAAATTTGTAAATTAGTATAAAATTAATAAATTAAATTAATTAAGATATATGCTTCTATTGACCCTTGTAGATATTTCTCTGGAAAAAGAGTGTAATCTTGAACGAATTTGCAACCAAACAAAACTTCACGAAAACCAAAACATTCCAAAACAAACTTAGAAAACTAATTTTGTTGCAAAGTTAGGGCTGTAACTTATGCTAATTTTTTGGAGTAGTTAATGACCCAATTTAGTCAAATAAGAACCTCCAGATCCTTCTCCTTGAAAGTACCTTTTCAACGAGCTCTCATTTGCTTAATTTGGTTGAGTAAAACATAAGATATTGCCTGCCAAAGTCTGGTTCCAAAATATTAACCTGCTCGAAATTGCATACTGCGAGATATGTTTTATTTTTGTTTTTGTATTTTTTTTAGTTTAATTAAAATTAAAAAATACAAAATAATTTTGAATTGAATTAAATTATGTTTAAAATAAAATAAAACAAGAAAATAAAAATAAAAACAAATTTTATAAAAAATAATTAAAACAAATGAGGGACAATAATACCTATGGTGAATATAGTGTACATGGAGAGGGAGGTCTTAAGTGGGAGAGGGGAGAGGGAACTGAGGAAGTGGAGAGTGGTCCCCTCCACTCTTTATGTTATAAAACCATAATACGAAAGCCCCTTTTAGAATGTGATACATAGGCTTTCCTTTCGAAGCCTCCCACTCAACGCATATGTCATGTCAGCCCAAGTATCCTTGGACGAGTTCGAAAGAGCACAATAAAAAACTTCATAGGATGGGGAATAATGTTAGTTATATATATATATGAAGTGCTTGAATCGAATCGTTTTTTACTAATATTAAATTAGTAATTAATTAAATAATCAAAAATAACATTTGGAAATTAAATAAGTTGAAAATTAGTACAATTAGCTAAATTAAAATAAACTAATTATTTTTTATTAACTTTATTAAATTAAATTAACTTAATTAACTAATCTACATTAATTTAATTAATTAAAATCAATTAAATAAATAAACTAGATAAATTATATTGTTGAATTAAGGCTTCTGTGATCTATATTGAGAGAATGTATATTCCATAGTTCTCAAAGTCTTTGATGATGGGTGGAATGCCCACTCGAAATGTTGGGTATAATTAAACATCCTCCACATATCTTCTTTTGAAAACTGCTCTCAATATTTACATAATTTTAATGCCTAGGCAGTTAAATTAACCTGATTTTGAATAAGGATATCTTCCAAACTGAAAGTCAAAATGAGATGAAACTTGAATCGTTGGAAATCTAGCATCAAAACAAAAACAATGAAGGAGTCAAAAGGAAAATCTAAGCAAAGTGAAAATCTTGCAAAATAAAGCAATCAAAGCAATTCAAAAAATCATGGGGGGTGTTGTGGCCACAATAATCAGCAACACATGGGGATGAAACAATTATCTCCGATTTAGAATAATAGATTAAATTTTAACATGGTCGAAATAAAAGCTTTCAAAACATTCTCGTATATTGTATCATTCCTAAAGGTCCCACATAAGACATAATCAAAGTAAGATAAGCTCTTAAAGATGAAAGTATTTGAATGCCCCATTTCTAAAACAATGAATCCAAATATAAGGAATAATTATTATTTTTAGATTTTCTCCATACAATC
The DNA here is from genome assembly GCA_000404065.3 of Pinus taeda. NCBI lineage: Eukaryota > Viridiplantae > Streptophyta > Pinopsida > Pinales > Pinaceae > Pinus > Pinus taeda. Next base: position 104,256 of record APFE030810356.1, read on the forward strand.
AGATAACAAAGTTATCTAGGAGGTTATTTTATGATTATTATGCGTCTATTAAATATGAAATTACCTCATTTTCCCAACATTGCTGCATTGCCAATAGGCTTGTTCAATCCTCTAATGAAGTTGTCTTGATACCATGTATGCATTGGCCCGCTACGAGTAAGCCTGTTCAATGCCCCAAGGACTTTACATACACTTTCCATAAATATGTGCTTTTGAATCTTTTATGTGCCACCCTTTTGATTAGCATATTTGGAGAACTTCTTTTAGCAATTGGGCGAAGATAGTGGGGTGGTACAAGAGGTTTTCTACTTAAATAAATTGATGTGATACGAGCTAAGTTTGAACCCACTAGTTTTCTCTTCATCTACCAAAGCCTGATTCAAAGCAAAGATTGAAAGAAATTCATTCCTTTATAAAGGTGATCTTAAATCACTTGAATCAAATATCAATGTTCAACATTAACGTATAAGAAAAGTGAAAACTTGACAAAAATGACCTTTAGATAAATGAAATCCTATTGAAAAGATAGAGTAATTAGGAAAAATTCCCCATATAGATTTTGGAAATATAAAAAATCCAATCCAAATTGAAAGTGAAATCAAACCCTACAAAGATTGTAAATGAAGAAAAAAATGCAAACTTGAAAGAAAAGGAAAATGAAAAAGCCATGATTGAAAGAAAACTTCAACAAGACATCATGTGAAAATATGTCTTAACAAAGGAGCAAATTTGAAGAAAACATGTGTGTCTTACTTAAGTTGAGATCCTAAAAAGTTATGTCTTGCAAAGTTGTGATTGATTACGATTTTTTTATTGGGGAGAAATTATTAATAAAGGCACATCAAGATGTCATTTTGTCATGAATATCTTGTTTCAAAATTAAGTCTCAAAAAACAAAGAACAAGATTCTAAATGAAAACAAGGTAAAGTAAAGAAACTTCTTGATGTAACTTGTTTTCAATTTAAATCACCATTTCAATTGATTCTCTAAGCTAGAAGGGATGCAACGTAAACTAAAGGATTTCTAAGCAATATTCCCAGGAAAATAAAACCTTCAGTGTAAGTAATGAGGACCTATAAAAATAGAGATAAAATTGGAAAATATTAAAACAAAACTGAAACTAAAATCAAAATGAAAAATAATATAGGATAAAAATAAATGTATGAAATTTATCTTGAAGGGTTTTTTAAGATTTTCCTTGGATATCTTGATTTCCTCCAAATTCACTTTTTCAAGAAGAAACTTCCGATTAAGATCAAATAACATAAAGAAGTTGGAACTCTATCAAAGTTGATATGCCTATGATCATCGAATTTATTGAATTTAAACTAGAGCGAGCATTAAGCAAAAAATAATAGTTCACGTTGAAGAAATAGGGAATAAATAAAAATCATTCGAAATAAGAATAAAAACAATAAAAAATTATCAAAATGTACTTCGCTTTGTATTACATTTGCGGTTATCCTCTTTATCGCTTCTGATTTAAATCATGTTCTTCGTATGTGTAGGCTAGATGATAACAGTTTGATTTTATATCAGCCCCAAAACTTTTTCGAAATCCCATGCAGTTATGCCAAAGTCCCAACCGATGTGGCATTTTAATAAATACAAAGAGAACTCAAGAATTTTGTATCATGGGGCTTTTAACATGGAGCGATATATATAACCAAGACTAAGGGAGAGTTTTAAATCTGCATAAATTACTACATACCCAAATTATCTTGAAAATGGTGTTGGTGGAAATAAAATGCATGGAATGGCATGGTGAGATGATAGGATTATGCCATATGATGCCTTGCAGATGTCACATTTCATGTAATCCTGGCATTGAAATCCCATAAAAAATTATAGGTGTGCTTACAAAATTTCCAAGTAAATATGTGAACTTTGTAGTGGTGACAATTGGCGAGATTTGATTTGGGTGAAAGGTGACTTGGCATTCATCATGGTTCCTTATGTCATCCTGGGAACTAAAGCCCAGAAGACACAAAGAGTTTTCTTTAAGGAATATCTAGGGTGATTGGCTTCAAGATTACGTGGAAGGAAAGAAATGAATGCCCAACATAAACACAGAGATTGTAAGCAAAAGAGAGGCCATGCACACATATGTTATGGTGAGTTGCCCCCAAAAAATTCATTTTTTAGAGGTATTCATCAACAAGATATAATAATTATATTACAAGATTTAATCATGTAGAAATCCTTCCTCGAATTCTTTGACTTGAATTCATTCCCACTTTGCTTATACATAGATTTCTCCTATCTATCCTACAAAACAAATACAAATGCACAAACTTTTTCTTCTCACTTAATTCCAAATTACACAGAGATGATGAAATGCTTCCTTCATTCATACACAAATACAATAATGACCATAGAGGTGCTTTCAAATACTTTGATTTAACAAATTTTGTACTTATAAGTATTAAAAAAAAAACTCATTCCTCTCTCTTGGCCCGATTCTACATGCATTTCTCCATTAACTTCACCCTTTTAGGTTTACATTGGTTCTTACATTGACTAAATACAACTTTAAAAGAAAAATAGATTTTCCTAGATCTCTAAATCACTCCCTACTTTATTCCCTAAAACTCTCATGATTTATTCCATAAATATCTCATGTAATTCAAGGCAAAATTGCTTTTTCCTTATGGAAAAATCTCTCCTATCCATATTTCCAAAACCAATCCTATGCTAACAACTATGATTTTCTAGAGCTTTTGGAAATCCTAGAGATTTTACATTTCATACGAGTTTTCATGAAATCATAGGGAAATACATCAAATGAATAATATAATCGTTTAGAAAGGCCCCTACTCTAGTAAAAATACACTTTTGACTTGGAAAGTTGGATGCTCTTGCATCATGAGTCATCTCGAGAGTTTGTCCCAAGCTCTTTCGAATGGAGGAGTGTAAGAAATTTGTGGGGGAAGCATGATCCAGGATGATGTGTCAGGAAAATGGAATGAGGTACAAATGTGAAAGACTGAATATGCAACATGGATGAAGGGGGCCCACAACATTGTGCTATTATGTTTGATTGTGTCACCTCAGAAGGTAATCCCTGAGAGAACTGAGGGGATATGCAAAGAATTCCAACAAGGAAAGGTGTCTGGGAATACATGGAAAGTGGGGGACATGAAAGCACATCATGGATGAATACAAGGTGTAGCTTTCATGGAAAATAAACAAATAAAAGCTTATGAGGGACCCACGTGGGAGGGTGAGTCACCCCAACTTATTTGAATGAAGCAGTTATGGATATCTCGAGGGAAAAATGTTTTGGGGTGATGTGGAAAATGAAGGTAATGGAGACTGAATGTGACTGAAAAAGCGAGAAGTGGAAAGGGGTGGACCCACAAGCCTTGGTGGATGACTTATGTTGTTATGAAACCAGCTCACAAAAAGATAGAAAAGATAGATCAACACCTTATAATTCAGCCTCTTCGAGGGGGCAACCTACTTTACATTACACAAATGAACAATTCTTGGATGATACAGATGAAAAGACCTCTTTTCTATATATAGGAGTCTAAGGGGTCACAATATAACCAAGCCGACCTAACAATAATAATATAAAGGCACAAAAATAACGATAGAGGGATTCTATGGGGCACAATAATAAAAATATGGGGACAATAGGGGCACAACAATATTAATAAGAGATACAACGACAATAGTAATGAGGGAATCGCTAGTATTATAGGGACCTAACATGCCCCTCTCCTTCAAAAAAGTGTTGTCCTCAACGCTTGAGTAGTTTTGGATGCTTCTGCATGAAATTCTCATCCTCCCACATGGAATCTTTAGCAGATAAGTTCTTCCACTTGATGAGATACTTCGAAATTGATCGATTTCGTAGCTGTTGATTTCTTGTTTCTGTGACTGCTTCTAGTTCCAATATAATTTTTCCTTCCTTGTCAAGTTCTGGCAATATTGCGTGAACTGGGAGCTTATCATCTATAACCTTCTTTAAACATGAAACATGGAAAACTGGGTGCACTCGAGAAGCTACAGGAAGCTCCAATTTGTATGCTATAGTACCAATATTTTGCAACACCTTGTATGGACCATAATACTTTGGTGATGATTTATTATCCTTCTTAGCTTGCTTGAGGGACATTTGTTTATATGGTTGTAATAGTAGGAATACCCAGTCACCTACATCAAAAATTCTTTCGCTGCGATGTTGATCTGCCTGTTATTTCATTCTATTTGCGCCAACATGAGTTTATCCTTTAAGAGTTGGAGAACTTGTTGTTGATGCTCGATGTGATGTTCCACTGCTTGAACCTTAGAATTTTCTCTTAAATATGATGTGATGGATGGTGGCTGATATCCATAAAGT
>APFE030810356.1:124976-158755 GCA_000404065.3 Pinus taeda
TTTAATGTAAGAGATGAAATTAATCAAACTTTGAGCAAGGATATCTTCCAACTATAAGTTATAATGAGATGAAACTTGAACCAATGGAACGCTGACGTTAAAACGAAAGCACTGATGGTTTCAAAAGGAAAATCCAAGCAAAGTGAAAATATCGCAAAGTAAAGCAATCAAAGCAATTCAAGGTATGATATCAACAAAATTCATATGGAGAGCCCCATAATTTTCAAAAAATTATGAGGGGTGTTGTGGCCACAACATATTTCTAAGTAAGAATTGTAGTGCATCAAGGGAGTTTGATTATTTTCTTTAGTTTACAAATTAGAATTTTCCTCCAAAACTTCACAAAATCTTATTTAGATAGGTTCAATTGAAGCTCTTGTTTTCTATTCATATAATATATTTTCTTCATTTTAATGAGAGCTTTATATAACCCTGAGTGTTAGCTCAGCTTCTCAAGTGCACGTCATTAAAACACCTTTTCTATTGGGAGGTCATGGATTCAATTCTCTCAACACTCTCAGGGTCAGGCTCAGTGGTTGAGCTGACAGAAAGTGATCCCTTTGGGGATCTACATGGTACAAATATTCCATGGACACAACGATCACCAATCTCTGTGGTCTATGAACCACATAGAGAAAAAATTGATCTTTATACAAATTTATCTTATCAATATTTGAAAGATTCATTAGGAGTATTCCTAATTTCTTGTTTAACAATTTTACAATCATTATTATTTTGAGGGTTTGTTGTTCTATTATTGATTAATGAGATTTTCCAAAGTTTCCTCCACATTAGACATATTGTAGTTGACATTTCGAATCTAGTAGAAGGATACATCCTCAAGACAAAAAAGTGAAGGAGAAATAAAAGGATAGACTAGTAATAATTGCAAGATCCCAAAAGGATGGGAGGAGGATGGCAGGTCAACAGGGAACCTAAAACTACGCTTAAAACAACACAAACCACTACGGAAATTATAAAAACCTTAAATGTTACAAAAACTCTGAAAGCTACATAAATCCTAAAAGCTACAAGGGTCTAGAGGTTCTAGTGACAAACTACAAGTTACAAAGCTTGGAGATTCTACTGAAAAGTGAAAATAAAGGATTATAAATATTAATAAATAAGAATATAATATTAATATCACTTCCAACATTAATATTAATGTTATTAACATTAATAGTAATATTATTAACATAGTATATAAATTAATAATAATAATCACCAATTCTTTTAATTAAATTATTTAAATTGTAAAATAAATAATGGATTATATGATGATTATATAATAATATCATTATTAGTTAATAATAATAATAACAATTATCAATAATTAATATTATTGATAAATATTAGTAGTACCCAACTAATAATAATTTTTATTACTATGTGAACACCTCAATAGAGAACTTGTTAAGGGAAACAAAGAGAATCATAGTAAAATTATGATAAAGGTTTTCCATGTTATCCTTAAAGTTAAGAGGTGCAAATCCTTATTTAAATCTTTTAAGAAGATATCAATTTTACTTTTGTCAAAAAATAGGTGAATTTGATTTTCACAATTCTCTTACATGGGGATTTTGTGCATGACAAAGTTTAAAGTTATGGTTAAATGTGTTGAAATATGTAACTAGGTTTGATCTTCATAATGACATATGTAATCATGATCTTATGCATTGAATGTAAAGAGAAATATAAAATTATTATTGTTATTTCTTGAGGCAGGGGTTTCATGTTCAAGTCTATTTGATTTATAGGTCAAGAACCCATTGAGTGCTTCTAAGGCTTGTCATTGAGTCTACAAGTCAATTAAGTCATTGTCATGTATGGAAGATCCCCTTGGGCATGTTACGTATTGTAGAAGAAAATTTATGTAAAGTCAAAAGTGTAAAATAGACCCTCCATTACCTTGTCATCATGAAAAGAGCAAGTCAACCTAAGGAGAGGACAAGTCAGCCTCAGTGGAAAACTATTCATCCTCCAAGAAGACTATATATAAGAGTCATCAACCTCATCGAAAGATCATCCATTGATTGATCAAGAAGAGCAATCAATATAGAAGAAGAATCCTAACACTTAGCAAAGGAAAGGAGAGATAAAGGAAGGAAGAGAGATGCAATTTAGGGACTATTTTGAGCCTCATTCATCTCACACGTGCGAGCAAATTAGGGATCTTATTACAATAGAAAGACCAAAAATTATAGTCACTTTAGAAGAGCGAATTTGGGTGTCAAAGGGATCTTATTGCAAACCAAATTTTTTAAGAATAAGAAACTCACCAAGAAAAGAATAGAGGATTATTTCTCCATATTCTCACTCACATGTGTGGCCTAGGGTTTTTGCAGTAAGGCCAAGTTGCGGTCAAGAAGTTGCAGGTTTGAAAAAGAGGGCAAAGGAGAAGTTGCAGCGACTGGAATGTAGGTTTGACTGAAGTTAACTTTGTAAAATAGAAGCTCATTAAGGAGAGGCATTGACTTGGTCTTGGAGGGGTCTTGGTCAAGGGTCATAGGTCTTGGAATTTGTCAATTGAAGTTATATACGAAGAGAATAATTCTTGTGGGTTTTCCTCTCAAGAGGAGAGGTTTTGGCTAAGGATGATCACCTATATCTTGTGTCCTCTTTCCTTATTTTTTCTTTATGGTTTAAGTTAATTAAGTTAATAAAAATACATCACAAGAAATTATCAAAGTAAGAGAAACCATTTAATTTCTTGCCGCTAGATTTCTAAACATGGTATCAGAGCGAAGGTGACAAGACAAGGAAAGGAAACTTGTAGAAAGACCATCAAAATGAATATCAAGGAAGGTAAATGCATCAAAGAGGACATCAAACCATCAAGAAGGAATACATAAGGGCCAAGCAATCCAAGGAACATCAAGGAGGACCATTCATCACATCTCAAAGAGAAGAAGACCTTAGAACCATAGTTGAGCAAAAGAAGGGTTCTACACTTCAAGCATTCTTGGGAATCTCACACATTTTTCAATCATCATCACAAGGAAAAGAAGACCTAAAGGACTCTACCTCCTCTCAAAGAAGGACCAAATATTGAGGCATCTTGAAGTATCTATATCTAAGAAAATCAAGAAGAAGCATTGCCATCATCATCATCAAAGAAATCTCCCTCTCAATAAAGAAGAGATCATTTTTCAAAGCATACTTGAAGGAAGACATCTTCATCAAGAAGACATATTCTATTATTAGCATCTTCAAGAAGGCATCAAGTTGAAGATTTCATTATATAGGAGTATCTTCACTTGAAAATTAAGTATCTTTATATCTATGTCTTACTCTATCAAAATGACTTCATTTTGCAAGAAGAGCAACAAATTGGTTGGGTCATAAAACTTTATTTCATGGAAGAAGAGGACAAATTTTATCCTCATAGAAAATTAAGTCATTGGACATGTTAAGGGTTCATTCATTAGACCTCGAAAGGAAGAAGCTCAAGCTCTAGAAAAATATATGAAAGTGGAAATAAGGGCTAAAAGGATCCTTGTAGAATCCATCAAGGATCCTCTCATACCTTATGTAGCAAAGTTTGAGACATCAAAAGTAATCTATGAGAAGTTAGTATAATTGTTCTCCATAAGCATCACTGGAGAAGTCATATCTTTGAGGACTAAACTTTACAATATGAAGATGTCAAAGGAAGAAGGAATAACCTCATACTTTATGAGGGTCTCACAAATAAGAGACCAACTACAAGGGTTGGGGGAAACAATGTACAATAAAGAAATGACAATATTTGTGCTCAATGCACTACTGGAAGTATGGTGTAACTTCGTATCAAGCATCTATGTAAAGAAGGAAGGCACCCCATTCAGTGAACTTTGGTCATTATGTATGATTGAAGAAACTAGGTTGAAGGAAAAAGTGATGTGGGATCAAATGAATAAGTTCAAGCATTTGTTGTCATAGCTAAGAGAAAAGGAAAGTTTGGGAAGTTTGGTCCTCAGAAAAAGAAGAAGACCGATATGTTAAAGGTCCAATTCTATGGTCGTTAGGAATATGGGCGTTTCAAGAGAGAATTTCCGAAACTCAAGAAGGACAATACGAAAAGAAAAGAAAGGATTGAAGCCCATATCACCGAAGAAATAGAAGAACTTGATGAGAAGAAACCTAAGAAGGAAGGGATAGATATTCACTATTAAGGTCTCTTGAGTACATAACAAGAAGAAGTAGGAGATGAAAGACCTCCACCATGGCTATCAATATGAGAAGCATTGTAAGTATGAGAAGATGCATCTTAATGGAAAATGGCATCATTTTAGAAGCATATGATTGAAGCAAGAGGTCATGACACCATTATAGAAGCTTGAAAGGATAGATGAATTAGAAGTCTACATGGACGCATCATTCATCATAGAATGGAAGTATCTCTTGGTAACCACATTGAAAGCATAAGTAGTATATATGGTTGAAAGATGTCATCTAGCATGATAGAAGATAAAAATAATTCATCATACATCATCAACATTAGAGAGGAGCATTTTTAGGATGAGGATAATCAATATCTTCCATTGTAATCTTCATTAGAAGGTTCATCTCTACTTGGAAGAAGCAAGTGTCTCACTAATCATTCCACCGTATGTGGGATCTATTGTTTAGAAGGATGATGGTATGATGACATAGGAGTGAAACATGGTTGAATTACTTTCATGCAAGGAAAGGAAGCTGCTAAAGGAAGTCTAGATGACCAAAAGAAGAAAAGAGGTATGTATGCATGTATTTTATAGTTTAAGTCATGTAATCACATATTTTCATGCTCCATCTCATGAGCATGATCGAAAAAGAAGGATCTCTTCATTTAGAAATATGGATGAAGGCATATGACCTAGTTCACATATTAAGAAGATGAAGTCAACATAATATGTCCTCATATGGAGTATCAGGTGGTTTACAAGATGAAGGAACTATGTATAGAAGTCCCTGGGATACAACATGCGAGGGATGGAAGAAGGATTCATGGAAAATATGCAACTATGATAAGGAGTCAGCATTCGATGACTAAAAGGACCTGGTATGACATATCCATGGGAAGGTATGAAGACCTTGATAAAGTTTGAAAAAGGAAGAAGACCCTTGATATTGAAAATATTGGAGATACATTTATGAATGTGAAAGATGTTGATATTGAACAAATAAAATGTCATGATGAAGGGCTATCTTAAAAGGTAACTCTGATTTGATGTTCATTTTTGAATTTTGAATAACATATGGTTGAGTTGTAACAGGGTTATCAAAAAGAGAGTTGTAGATGTCACCTACAACTAAGCACTCATGGGAATGAATATAAGATCCTAAAAGGAACATGACTTGGAAGAGGTAGCTATGTGAAGAAAAGCCATATGTGGACTATAAGATCACTTTCCTATGAAAAGAAGGATGATATGACTGATGGTTCAACCCTATGGTTCATTGAAGGAAAGTGATGGATGGCCTATGACCTACGAATAAAAACTAGAAGATGAAGGCTCCATAATGATGAAGATGAAATTCATGACATCAAAAGGAGGAGCTCTGAAAGCAACTGAAAGTACCATGATGTCCACTAAAGAGTAGATAATTGTTGTTGGCAACAAATCTCTAGTTGAGAGGGAGCTTGGAAAAGTCCCCAAATAAGAGGGAGCTTGGCTATATTCCTTTTATAGGAATGAATATATCTTCCCTAGTTGAGAGGGAGAGATAGACACATCATTCTAGTCTTTCATATCACAAAGAAAGAATGAAGGATTGGGTAAGCATCTGACATTGCTTCCGATACTCTTTAGGGATGAGGTAGGGTATCCAAGAGAAGAGTAGTTGAAGAGGTAATTCCTCAAAGATGTGTTATTCCATGATAGGAGTTGTCCTCAAAGGACATACCCTATGAACACCTGGGTGGGGTATGTGCCTTGAGAGACAATGATGATGGCGTTTGTTAGTCATTAGTCTCGCCAAAATTGTGCTATGATCTTGTGGAGAGATAGAGTTGTTAGTATAGGCCTTGCTATGTGACTATTGAGCCTTTGTTTTGTCTCGATATTTTATGCTTTTTGTAAACAAATTGTGTTTGCACCAGGTGTTTATATCCATTACCATCCTTTTTATGCGAATATATAGTCACCCAGAGGTAATAAGTTGTGAATTCTTGAATTCTTCTTTATGTAATAATCTGAAGGTATTTTCATGTGAAAGCACCACTCATATCAAGTTTCCATGATGGCAGATGTATAAATCCAGTTCCACTAGTCCACTTCCTATTCCAGCAGCCCAGTTCCTGCACCAACAGTGGAAATCATGTTCTCACTTCCACGATTTTCATACTTCGGACTATCATGGAGGAAAATGGCCATATGGGTTTTGAAGGGCAGGTGATCAATATGCTGATGTGTTCCTACAATGAAGTCCAAGCCTTCCAAACAGTGCGTGGAATTAAATTCAAACATTCGGTCACACGGCATTTAAACAACGTTCCAGCAATATCTATAGTACTCTTTCTTTTTGCCTTTCTAGGGGAACTGCAGATCAGTTATCGTATCTTTTATTTTTATATGTTGAACTCTAAATGATGCATTATATGATCATAAAATATGGATTGCTGGCGTACCAACATGGTTATAAAATGTGAAGCCATACACTGTACAAGGGAGGCACAGAGAGACTGATACACACACAGAGGGGGCACATCTGGATCGATAACACATGATGTATTGCATTTGATAGAGGTAGGGTATTTTTTATAATGTAAAAGATTAAGTTTTACCAGTGCTCAGTGGGATGACCGAGGGGACCACTGGAGTCCAGATATGTAATATCAATTTTAGAATTAATACAATCCAGCATTAGTTTTATATATTAATCTTTCCACTCCATTATTGTTCCATATTTCTTAGCATGGTTTAGATGTCAGTTAGCCTTTTGAGTTTCTGATTTCTTGGCTTAGATTGATATATATTTATTTGATATACTATGTGTTGACATAGATTACCATTTGATTATGTGACAGTTTGTTTTGCGTAGTATGACAACGTGTTTCTAGTCTAGACTGCAAGTCAAGCATATTATTTAAATCCTTTCCATTATTTTGAATGTTATTTAAACTTGACTAATGATATTATATTAAAAAGAGTGAGGCAGAGTATATACTTTCATTTCCATCTCAACTAGTTTGCAGAATTAAAACATTATATTTACCTTGATCTCAACTGCTGCAGAATGGAAATTACCCTAAGATTCTAAAAAGGAAATTAGAGCGTCCATGGGGCTGATTTCTTAGCATTCATTATTATCTCAACGAAATAATGCAAGGATCAGTGAAGATCAATAATCGTGATTAATATTCCTTTCATCATAACTAACATTGCATATATCATAGTATTTCTACGAGCCTCGAAGCAACAGATGGATCTGTCTTATTTCTATGATATACTTTGTGTTGAAGCAGAACATCATCATCCTGATTCCTTTAAAAACATTCAACTATTTTTGTAAGTTAGTTAGAATTAATTGCTTATGATTTCTAGCTCAATTCATCTTTGTAGTATAGTAGTAGATCTTATGATTTCTAGCTTAGTTCATGCTCTTTCATCTTTTTAGCGTAGCAATAGATTTTAAGATGCTTTTCATTGGTTGTGTCTTGCATTTATTTATTTTCCTAAACATGTTGTCAGTGTGAGTGGAACCTACATTCCTTTGTCCCCTGGACAACTGAGGAAGACTTACTGTAGGAGTCAACCCAACCCAGGAGGAGCTAGAAGTAGACTCCCAATGTGTTTACTTTTCCTTGAAGAGTGTTGTTTGTTTAATTGATTGATGCCTTTTGATTTCTTGTAGGTTCTAGGGTTTTGATTTCGCAAGTCGTTGAGGTCGTATTCTGGCATTACCTGTGCTATGCCTCTTAGTCTTACGACCCGAGGTTGACAAATTAAATGTCGGTGTCATCTTAGTTGCAGGGCAAGCTGAGGGTGGAAGTGACGATAAGATGTGAGTGAAGAGCCACACATCTGCTTTAGCTTGGGTCCTTCCAAAGTTGAGTTACTCATATAAAACCTAGCATTTATACCGCCCAACATTTTGGCACTGTTACCGGGGAGGCATTGTAGGATAAGGCCTGGCGATTTTTTTTTTTTGCAATTGAAGTTTTATATTAGCAAGATTCCCCTTGCTTGCTGCAGCATATTGGACGGTATTGCGAGAATGCTCACAAGCCAGGTTTTCATTTCTGCAAATGAGTGATTTTATTTAGTGCAAAGAGTGTTGCCTGATTTGTTTTGTTTTTTTTATTGCAATTGAGTTTTTAGGAATAATTTCTTAAGTAGATTTCTTTTTCGAAATATAGATGTTGTAAATTAAAATACCACCCTTGGTACTTGTGATGCTTGGTTTATGGTCTAGGGCAACCCCTCCTTCCAGACTTGGTCCAAATATTTTAAAAACAGTGTTTTATTCCCTGTAGGCTACTTTGCCATGAGATAAAAGTGTGTACACGCGGATTAGTCAATACCCAACATGCGTATATGTGTTAAAAAACTTTAAAAAATTAAATTTTCTTAACTATGGGTGGAGTTCACGGGTTTTACCTGTTGATTACCTCTTAGTGCCCATGGCTCAACTGTTTCCCAACTAGAAAACTAACTGGGAGAACTATAAATAGACTTCTATGGGAAGGCCTTAAGGAGGAGAAGAGATAGAATTACTATACTGAGATTATCCTTGACTGAGTCTGAAGTATCCCTATGCTTCACTTCCCCAAATTTCAGGAAACCCTTGTTTCCTTGAATGTTGATATTCTCTCACTTGCTTGAGATATCATGGTATTGGTTATGGAAGGAGGCTGTTGAAGACTGGGTCTGGACGAATTTGGAGGATGGTTCTGCTTGGAGCTGGAAGAAGAAGACTCAGGTGAATTCTCTCCATGTTGGTTATAGCTTTCTACAATAAAAGAAATCCTGAGATTAACTTTGTTTATGCATTAGATATTATTGTAATTGATGTATGAATGTTAATTTGATGTATAACTAATCATCTTTCTTATATGATATAAAGTTAGTTCATTAAAATGCCTTACCTATATGCTACTATGTATGTTTAGATTGGTTGATTTGCAGTTTCGAAGATCATCAGGAGTTGCAGAGGGTCTGAACCCTGCTGGAACTACCTAAACGAAGGACATTCGTGTATGTTCTCTATCACATAGTTTGTTTATATAAGCATGTTTCCTGAGTTGTATGAGTGTTTCTTACTGTAGTTTGCTCTTGCTTTGTTGGGGTTTCAACCCAAAGCCCTAGGGTACTTATTCCCCTAATAGAATTGGCAACTCCACTGGGGATAACAATCTTGTTATTCCTAGTGTGGGTTGTTCAGTGTCAATTAGGGCTCAGTTCTTGGTTTGCTTGCTGTGACAGTATTGTTTGGTTCAGTAGAATCTCAGACCTTAAGTCTAATATTTTTGATTTGGCTTCATTTTTTATTTTTCTTTCAAAGCTTAGTATATGCACTTTTGTCTATTTACAGTAGCATACACACGCTTGTTTATGTGAAGTGAACCCGCGTATACGTGAGTTTACTTTAGCAAAAGCGCGTGTACACGCCTCTATGCTTGAACACAGTCGCGTGTACCATTTTTTGCATGGTTTTTTCAAATCTCTCTACCCAGAAAGATTTGTTTCTTGGTCTGTTTGGTTTTTGAGTGGTCAATTTCTGTATTTAGAATTTAATTATTCAGTGAGCTTACTGTTTTGAATTCTCTTCCACTTTGAAAAGTTTTTGGCCTAGGTTTTCTTTTGAGTGAGTTTTATGATTTGTTTTTGGACACACAAGACTTCTTATAAAGGTTCTTGATTGTTCTGGTCCTCTGGAATAGTAGATTGTATTCAATCTTTGTGTGAAGCTTGATTATTGGTCTACTTGCTTTGCTTTCCATCATTTTATGACCTTACACCTTTTCTTTCTTTTTGATGAATTTGAAAGTGTTTCTTTCCTGACTTCTTGGTCAGTTTCTCAAATCTCTTTTGCTGCTTTTGGGTCGTTTAGTACAAGTTGAAGCACTTTTTGTTCAAGTTTTTATTTGTTGTCGAATTTGTGACTTGCAAAGTTTCCTTGTGCTCTTCTTTTGGTCTTTGAGTCTTTGGTGGCATTTATAGTGCTTTCAAGAGGTGGTTTTCATTGCTTCTTGAAAAAGAAAAGTCCTTAAAAAACATTGTTTTTGTCTTATTTTTCGAGTTTGATTTTGGTTTCTTTTAATTTTTTGAAAGTGATTTGTGATCTTTTTGATTAGTCCTTGTTTGGAGAAGATTTTTTATTCAAAATTTGTATTCTTTTCAAACACTTAAGTTGGCTTATTAATAAATTATAAACAATTGCTTTAGTTCTTTTTAGAGTAATCTAGGATCTTGCATTTTCATGTACACCTTGCATTAGGGTAGTTTTGCAATTTTAAAGCATCAATAGTCTTTTTAGTTTTTTTGAGTGCGAAGTGTGCTTTAAGAAAATAAAAGAAAAAGTTTTTGCTTTATAGAAGTTTCATAGAACCCAAGTAGAAATTTCTTTTCATTGAAGAACAAACGATTGCATTTCATGTAAGTTAGTTTTTCATTAATTTCTTTTGTGTCATACAAGCAGCATTGGTTTCATTTCCATTTATCCCTTTGACTTAAAAGAACAACCATTTAAAATCAAGCGCTTAATAAAATAAAATATAACTTTTTGTATTGTCATCATAATACACCAACAAGTTTTAGGTTTATTTAGGCCTTGGATTAGGCGAGAGGAGAGTAAACTCTCCAAGGCCACTCTAAATTGTTAAACATAGAAGTTTGATTAAAGAGTGAAATCCAATAATGTTAGGGAGACCGGGAAAGCTCCATGACTGGGAGTTAAGCATGAGGGTTCGTGAAGATAAGGATGAGAGATACTCCCTCTCTTACTTGTCAGATCCTACCTCACGATTGTTGCGCCCAACTTCTGATACGAGTTGGTGTCATTAGTTTCCTATCCTAGGAATCTACACAAGTGGCTACAGAGGGGAATCCCGTGGCACTTGAGGTTGATGTTGCATCACATTCAACATTACTTTTGGAGGGCACCCTTGCGAAGCTTGGGGGCTTGCACCGACAAAGGCTGTTGTCTGGAGGTTAGCGTAACTACCTATGATACCTTTGCCAGTAGGCCTGGGGCATAATTACCCCAGTCTATTTTCGGAAGGCCCTTATTATTAACTTTCTTGTATTTTGTTGTCTAGTCCTAATCACCTGAAGCGGAAATATTTAGAAGTTGTTTGATTTCTAATATATTTTAGGGACATTTTAGTGAGTGGTCTGTGCTCGTAGTTGGCCTAGATTTTAATTTTCTTGAGTCTTTAAGTAGATCTTATAAAAATAATTCAAAGTGGCTGATCGACCATCTCGATGGTCCTAGAGGCTTCATGGGCTTTCACCTACATGTCCAGAGCCTTATAGAAGGTGTAGGAACGGTTCTGATAGTGGTTTTCAACTAGTGGCAGTAGGCACATCAGAGATTGATCCTCCGCTTGGGGGCATTAGTTCATAAGATAGACCTAGTACTACTACAGAGTTAGAGAGGAACACTTCAGTTCTTTCTCGAGTAATCTTCCAGTTGGAAGATAGTATTGAAGTAGAAGAGCTTTCAGAGTCAGTTGCGAATCCAAATTCTCCTCTCCCTCCTAATCATCCAGACGTGTTGTTATATGTTGGAACTTTGACTCACAGGCCTTCGAGCCTAGGTCCACATACATCTATCCCTTCGATGACCACTGCTGGAAGCATGGCATCCACCACGAGTGTTGCGAGCATGTAGACTCCCATATATGTGCAAGGGGGAGGAACTATTTCCATCCCTTCTAACACTCCCAACACTTCGTTATATGGGTCTACTTCCATTCCGTCGAAGAGTGGAAGTTCTCAAGCCAATGCATCCAGTTTTGGATTTTTCCCTTTTGGAATGCCCTCTCAAGGTATTCCTTTAGTTCAGTTGAATATACCATCAACCGCCTCCACATCCATGATGAGTGGATCAGCTTCTTTTCAGTGTTTCCCATTTGGAAGTGGTCATATACCACATTCCAATCCGACAGTAGGGTCTATGCCTTTTCCTTTTACAAGTCAAGGTAGTAACCCCTTTCAGAGTTGGACAAACCCTGTGGTTAGTGGGATAGGAGCTGGGAATCAGTTTTTCGGCCAATAAGGGAATGTGCCTTATTCCTTAATTAATTCATTTCAAAGTTTTTCACCCTTTGCTAACGCTTGAAACCCTTATTAGGTGTTGTTGGCTCCTTTCAATACTTCGTTAGGGGTTAACTTCACCGGTTACAGAGAATTTCAACAAGAGTTGGTCAAACTCTGAGTTTTGCTGGACCATAAGGTTCACCGTTTGGTTCAGTAGGTTCTACAAGTTACTCCAAGAAACCTAGTGCCTTTCAAAATATAGGTCATTCTTTTCATATCTATGGAAACCTTGCCCAGTCAGGATGGAATTCCCAAGGTGCTCCACGACTTCCTTTTCCGGCCACACTTAATCTGCCAAACTTGACTAAATTGATGAATGATCCAATTAGGTACAATCTGACTTGGCATCTGGTCCCAACTAAACTTACAATGGATATTCCAAAATTCGAAGGGAAGAATGGTGAAGACCTGAGAGATCCTGTGACCACATTCCATTTATGGTGCTCATCAAACTCGTTGATCGATGATTCAATCAGGTTGAGGTTATTTCAGTGCACCTTAATAGGGAATGTGACCAAATGGTATATAGAGTTCCTGGGGGCCACCTTTACTTCTTTCACTGATTTGGCTAATATTTTCTTGAACCATTTTCAGTTTCCTATCCGCTATGAAGCCGGAACTGAGCTTCTGGCCAATTTTCATGAAGACATGGCAACACACATTTCAGATCATATCTAGGAATGGAGATGAAGAAAGAGGATTATCAAAGCCGAAATTCCACCAGAGTTCCGTCTCGAATGGTTTCTAAAATATTTACAACCTGAAATATCTAAGGATGTTTCTCTTTCCGGTGTTTATTCGGAAGAGCAAGCTATTTTTCGAGCCCAACAATTAGAATTGATATATTCTTAGTCTAGGAATCTTCAAAAAATCCCACCTGATGCTCCTAGATCCAAGGTTGATTTAGCCAAGTCGAAGCCCGACCCTCACGCTAATTATATAGTTGGATCAATTGATGCAAATACGGTGAACCTTTTTAACCAATTGCAATAGTTGTCTCTACAAACTACTTCTTCTAATCAGGAAGCACACTCTACACCTTTACCCCCCAACCTACCTCCATTAATGCCATCCAGACTTCTGACCCCAAAGGAAATCAACTTTCTAACGGGAAGAAGAAGGGACAAGGTAAGAAGAAGAATCAGGAAGCGAAGGGTAATGCGAACAAGCCTGGCAACGGTGCCAGTGAGGGTAGAAAAGAGTCCAAAAAGAAGGTTAAATTTCCATGCAAGTTATGAAATGGATATCATTTGACTCACATCTGCCCCAAGATTCAGGATGCTCAGCGATTGTTAGTGCAGCAAGGGTAATCTAGCTCCCAAGATGTCTTGACTAACCCTTTTCCCCAAGGGCAACAATTACTTGCTGGCGTGAACTCAAATGCTCGTACCTCCGTAGGGGGCAACCAGGAAGGGGAAAATTCCTCAAATGTGTATATGATGAACTCTCATGTTGACGTTACCACATGAGCATAGGATTATGGTGAAACATAAACATCTAAGGCAAAATGAGTTCCCGAAACCACAGATTTGCTTCATATTGGGTGACCCTTGATTAAGTCTATACCTCGGATACTGAAAGGTTCCGCTAAGCACATGACTATTAACCCTAATGCTAGGGCAGCCCAGAACTACTCCATTGTAGAAGATTTGGCTCAAAGTCCTTGCGCTATGTCTGCATTGGAGTTACTCCAGTCGTGTCCTACTCAGATAAGTGCTTTGCTTTCGGCAATCAGGGCAATAGAGCCAAAAAAATATTTAGTTCTCACTTTTGATATGCTCAATGTCAAAAAGAGACTTCCTCACTATATGGCTTTCCAGATAAAGTCTACTTACCGAAAAACCAATATTTTTTGGACAATTATAAATGAGGGAGCTTCCACATGCATAATGTCTATGTCATGTTGGAAGGCCATTGGATCACCTTCAGTTGTTCCTTCGCCAACCCTCTTAATAGCATTTGATGGTCATTCTCATAGGACACATGGAATTATCCCAGCTTTTCCTATTTGTGTTGGAGGGAAGGTCATTAATATTGAGGTAGAAATTGTTGATGCCAACTTGGATTACAACCTCTTCTTAGGAAGAAATTGGATTTATGAGATGGACGCCATAACTTCATCTACCTATTCCACATCCTTTGTTTTCCTCACGAGGGGAGAATTGTTAAAATTAATCAGTTAGATTATTCTCCGCGTGATTCTCGTGCAACTTCAGATTCTACTATTCCATTGGTGGATAATCCTCGTCAACCTATAGAGAATTTAGGAGTTGGGATGTACTCTTCCTTGATGGGTACATTTGATCTCCCCCCTCCTATAGCTAGAATCAATGCAATTTCATCCTCCAAGGGGCCTTCATGGAAAGAGTTCTTTCAAACTCATTATTTTTCAGACCCTTGGACCTTACCTTCATCTACGACCACATTACATGGAGGCTAGGTTGGTGGAATGGCATTCCCCATGTATGTAGTAGAGCTTAGTTATCAATCCATCGTTAACTTTGCAGATAACCATCCCACTCCTTTTTCAGAAGAGGAGTCAGATGGTGATGTGGATCTAGCTTGGACCCTTGACTCTACTTCTACTCTGTATTGCTTACATACAGTTTTACCATTTGACGAAGAAATTTTAGAAGTGATGACGGGTGTAGATCGACCTTGGGAAGATTTACATCATCGATCATATTTTCTTCCACCATTGCAGGAAGTCGAATCCAAGTTCTCTAATTTGCTTACTAGTGATGTTTGTACAGTGTCAAAGCCTTTGGCTCCAACACATTTATTTGCCGAATGTAATATGTTGATTATCTCAAAAACTATACCTATAAACATCTCTAGGAATCCTAACATTATATAAAATGTCTTCATCAGAGTCGATTGTTCCCCTGAAGAGATTCAAATTTACATCGACCTCTTTAAGGAATTTCGAGATGTGTTTGCTTGGTCTTATGAGGAAATTCCTGGTGTTGATCCATCCATAGTCCAGCATGAGATCAAGACGTACGAAAACTCCAAGCCAATTCGTCAGAAGCTTCGGTCGGTCAATCCTAGGAAAGAAACAACTATTAAAGTTGAAGTAGAAAATCTGCTAAAGGTGAGTTTCATATACCTCGTTCCTCTAACAGAGTGGGTTTCTAATCCAGTCTTGGTAGAAAAAAAAAACACGGAACGATCCGAGTCTGCATGGACTTTAGGGATTTGAACAAGGCTTGTCCGAAAGATAATTAACCTACACAGTTTATTGATCAGATAGTTGATGAATATGCGGGTAATGAAATTTTCTCATTCATGGACAGATTCTCTGGTTATAATCAAATATCTATCTGTCTAGAGGACCAACATAAGACATCTTTTATTTGTCCCTGGGGTACCTTTGCATAAAAAAAAATTCCTTTTGGTCTTAAAAATGTTGGCGCTATGTTTCAGCGGGCCATGTCTTACGCTTTCCATGACATCAAGCATGTCATCGAAGCATACTTGGATGATTTAGCTACTCGTTCTTGAAAGATAACCGATCATCCCAGCCACCTTAGGTTAGTTTTTGAGAGATGTCAATTTTACAAAATTCGGTTGAATCTGAATAAGTGCATTTTCATGGTCACATCTGGTTGGTTGTTAGGATTCATCGTATCAACGGAAGGGATTCGAGTTGATCCCTTCAAGGTTGAGGCAATAATTCAGTTGCCTCCCCTTTCTTCCATCCGACAACTTCAAAGTCTCCAAGGAAAGGCAAATTTCTTGAGACAGTTTATAGAAAAGTACGCTAAGATAACTAAAGGATTTATGCGTTTCCTGAAGAAAGGAGTTCCATTTTTATGGGACGACTTTGCGCAACGATCTTTTGATGCCTTGAAGCAGGCATTAATCTCTACCCCATTGTTGAGTCCACCGAATTATGGCAGAGATTTCCTTTTATATCTTACAGCGGCAGAATAAACCATAGGTATGGTTCTGGTTCAGAAGGATGATGCTCTCACGGAGCATGTGATTTACTACTTGAGTCTAGGTTTGGTAGGTCTTGAACTACGCTATTCTCCTGTTGAGAAATTGGCCTTGGAAGCTGTCCATGCTGTCCATCGGCTTTGTCATTATATTCTCCTACGCAAAACATTCGTCTTAGCAGCTATCAATCCTTTTTAGTTTGTCCTCAGTAGGCGAGTGATTGGGGGGAAATACAATCGATGGATTGTTACTTTGGAAGAATTTTATCTTGAGTTCTTGTCAGCCAAGTCTAATAAGTCATTGGTTTTTGCGGAATTAATTTCCAAGCTACCTTGTGAAGAAGACATTTTTTATGAGGAAAGTTTCCCAGAGGAACATTTATTCCTCATTTCTTCACAAGATCCTTGGTATGGAGATATCATCATATATCTCCAGACTTCGAAGGTCCTGCCTACTTCCTCCGAGGATGATCATTGAAAGTTACGTCACCTTGCAAAAAACTATTTTATCATTAGTGATACATTATATCACTGAGGGATTGATTAAATACTTAGGCATTGTTTAACTTTAGAGGAAGTAGAGTTTGTGCTCAATGATTGCCACATTGGAGCTTGTGGTGGTCATTTATCCGGGCTTGCAATAGCCCAGAAAATTTTGCGTGCTGACTACTTTTGGCCTTCAATTTTTAAAGATTGTATTGAAGCGGTCAAACGTTGCCACCCTTGTCAAGTCTATACTCAGAAGATGCGTGCGCATCCAACTCCTCTTTTTCCTGTTATCATTGTCAGACCTTTTACAAAGTGGGGCATTGACTTTACCACTTGTAATCCGCCTTTAGTGGCGAATCACAAGTATATCATAGTGGCCGTCGACTACTTTATGAAATGGGCTGAGGCCATGCCTACTTATAAAAACGATAGTGAAAAAATAGCATTGTTTCTCTTCAATCAGATTATTTCACATTTTGGTATCCTGAGAGAGGTTGTCACTGACCATGGCAGTCAGTTCCAGAACCAACTGATGACCGAATTGGCTCTTAAGTTGGGCTTACAACAGGAGCATTCATCTTCGTATTATCCTTAGGCCAATGGGCAAGTCGAAGTCGTGAATAAGTCCCTCAAGACAATCCTGCAAAGGACAATTGACAAAAATCACTCCAATTGACACATCATGTTGTACCAGGCTCTCTGGGCGCACTGCACCTCGGTAAAGACTACCACTAGTTTTACACCTTTTAAGTTAGTTTACGGGATGGAATCTATTTTTCCTATTGAATGCGAAATTCCTTCCCTTAAAATCGATGTTGAGCTTCTTCCAGAGACTTCTAGTCTCGAAGAGCTCCTCATTCATTTGGAACATCTCTATGAGCAACGTTGAGATGCTGCTATAATAAACGAGGCCCATAAGAAAAGGGTTAAAACTCAGTATGATAAAGCTGTCCATCCTTGGGTCTTTTTTGAAGGCGACCTCATCTTGGTCTATGACCAAGATAAAGACGCCTTGGGGGCATACAAATTCAAGTCTATGTGGTATGGTCCCTTTACAATAAAACAAGTTTTAGGAAAAGGTGCTTATGAATTAGTCAATTTTGAAGGGAACAAGTTAGTGGAGCCCCGAAATGGGCTCTACCTCAAGAAGTATTTTTCTTAGGTCTTGGTTGAGAAATTGATTCTCTGTATATTTTGTATTTTTGTACATATTTTGTCAGGCATTTTGTGATATCGACATTTTTTTGATCTGCTTTGGCAGCTGTTGATGGATGACTTGGTATATTTCAGATTCGCGGATGGTGCTAGTCGGCACACTCAAAATCTTGCTTCCACAGCTTGGGTGATTTATTATCCATCTGGTCAGTTGATGGTGTCAAGGGGAGTATGTATTGGTCCTGCTTCAAATAGAATTACCGAATATATTTCCGTTATTAATTTACTATCCGAGGCTATTTTTTATGGAATTGATTCGTTGGTAGTGTATCTTGGCTCATAGCTGGTAGTGTTACAATTAAATAACATTTATCAGGTTCAGGATCCTTATTTATATCTCCAATTTTTGATATTGAGAGTGTTGCAACAATCATTTGTTTATATTACTTATGTGCACATTCCACAATTTGAGAATTCATTAGTAGATGCTATCATTAATCAAGCATTAGATTGGCATATCAATAATTCATCAAATTAAAACAAACATAAAAAAAATTGGAACTGTATATATATATATCTCTCTCTCTCTCTCTCTCTCTCTCTCTCTCTATATATATATATATATATATATATCATAAAACTTCCCGTGTGTACATAAAGTGTTCAAAAAATAATATACAAAATCGGGAATAAATGCCCATAATCATGTCTAGTCTATCCATCGACCCGGCTTAGGATGAGTGGCTAAGAAGGTAACCACTGCATTGGCCACATGCCGAAGTATGTAGACCCAGTCCCGTGGTACTCCTACCACGCGACATTGCATCTCCTAAGGTAGGTCTTCTATGGCTACCATCGGTACCTAGTGAGTCAATCTCACCAAGTTTCTTTGGACTGCATATATGACTCTCTCTGTCTTAGCAGCTGTCTCTTCGGTGCCTCTTCCGCGACACCTGTGCTGCGGGAATCCATTTGGTCTTACTGGACCCACATCTGGAACATGATCATTTTGTCAGTATTGTCTCCCATAAAAAATATTTCTAAGTTCATTTTCATATTTAAAAAACAAAAAAAATCTTAGAAATTGACAAAAACTTAAAAAATATTGTTACCTATGTCTCCTCATGCTACGTTTGGTGGCAACACCAAGTCTGGATCTCCTCAAAAATCTATACCAGCTTAAGGTAGTCGTCAACTGCGATGATTTGTTGGTCCCACTAGGCAAAAAACTCATCATCGAAAGTCGTCCTTGGGACGTCCCCGCCTCCAAGGCGTTTCATCAAGTTAGCCCATCTACCCATCTGTGGATCTCATGGGCTGCTGATAGAGACATATACCTTGGGATGTAGCCGAGGTACCTTCTTGAAGAAGAAGGAGCATAAAATGGTCCCATATCCAAAGTTTTTAGTCCGACCTTTGTGAATGGAGGTCAGCTAACTCTTCATGTTGGTTAGAAGAGGTGTGCACCAATCGAACACAGTGGTTAGGCATGCCATTGCCATGCTCATGGACACCTGTGAAGCCTAATGTAGTGAAGCTAATCCATTTACCCTGGCAATGGTAAATAGTAGAATCCTTAGAGATAAACAATCCACGTGTTTGATTGGAATCTGACTTCCAATCTTTTTCGGATGCCTAGGATAGTATATGTGTACATAGTATTCTATTGATAGACTACTCTGTGTCCTACTGGTCGAATGCACAACCTCCCCTCTTCAAGAGAGACCTGTGATAAAGTAGATATCTTCCACCTCCATCCTGAGAGGCATCTGATCTATCATGAAGGCATCATCCTCCACACTCTGGTAGTGGATCAATAATTCGAGCAGGCATGTGTTGGCCTTCATGTTCGGAATTTTGAAGAACTTCAATAAACCACACCCTCTCAATGCATCTAGTGTAGTTTGGTCGTTCATTACCTCATTGTCAATTGTGGTATGCTCTCTCTCTCTCCATGTGATGATCATCCTGAAAAGAAATGAGTTTCAACAGTTAAAATTTGAGTTTGAATTTCAACTCGTATACATGCAAGTTCCCTTTACACACAATTGCATGTAGGGCCATCGTATACGTGGGTTGGTCATAGCCAACCCACATGTACGCAAATTTGGATTTTTTGACATGAATTCCCACGGTCAAATCTTAATAAAAATTTTTGAAAAGCATCACAAAACATTGCAAGTATGGTTTGAGGGTTACCTGGTAACTTTGGCGCGATTTGAATGGTTGAATTCTTCAAAGGGAAGTTTGCTCCTTTTTGATCCACAACTTTTTTCCAAATGCAAATTAAAAATTTGTGAGTCTAAAAGTCAATATATAGCTTTGAAATTTCAATTTTTTTTCTCAAAACTTGATTTTTCGTCTCATGAATTTTTTGACTTGTGGGATTGGATTGTCGAGACTGGGTTATTGCTTTAGGATATTTTGGACACTTCTTCAAGACCCTATTTCGGTCCCATGACCGCTGACCTGTCGTGGCAGGTATCATTCACTCAGTGGAATATAGGTCAGGGAAACCATTTTTTCCATTGCATCTTGCATACTAGCCTTCGTTCAACGATATATTAGCCATAGGGTCAACCCCATCGTGTCTTGGTTAGCAAATCATGTTCACTTGCTAATTTTTTAAATCATGATGCGATGGTAGATCCATCCTTTACATGGGCATCGCAGTTAGAACCTCACTAACATTGGTTGCCCATGCTATTTTATTGAGTAGGCTCGGAAGTCATATTTAGTCCTACCATGACTTGTGCATTGAAGACACTTCTTCGCTTATTTTTGGCCTTATACCCTAGAGGCTCCTTTGTGTTGAGTTGTACTGCTGCATTGCATTTTGACTATTTGTACCTTTTGGCCTTGAGCTGGCTTCACTTGGACTCGTTTTTAAGCCACTTATTTGACCATGCCTTCTGCAGAATCAACCATGCAATCACTTAGATTTTGCAACTTGACACATCCTTTGACCCGTGGAAGGAACATCCCTTTGAGTGTCCTTGACCAATTTCGGCTCCCTGCATTAAGCATAGGATTGTTCCCATCCCGGGAACTAGATCATCTGTTTCTTTGACTCTCGTTCTTTCCACTATACTATAGCATTCTTTTATTTTTTTTCCAGCTTAAAGAAAAAGAAAAAAAATTATATATTCCAAAAAGAGCGGGAACGGGACAACATTTCCTTATATTGTTGGTAGCTAGAGTCAGTCGTGTCACCCTTGAACAAAGAACTGAAAAGAAAGTCTCTCCTCCATTTTGGGCGGGATTTAGTTTGACTTAGGTACACCATAACCTTGTTATTGAGTCAGTTCTTCTTCGATTGGTTATCTCTTCGAATCATATGGAGAGTTCGCTTGTGCCTCCTGCATGACGAATTTATATAGAGTTATCATATGCTGCCATATAGTCATCATTGAGTCGTGCTTTTGTTCAAGGGAAGTAAGCCTGAGTCGGCCTCTCTACAGTTTCTCTTGACCTATTTTCCAGTCGGCCATCCCTGGTTGTCAGTGTCATGTTTGTCATCACATCAGTTATATTGGTCCTTTGCTTGTGCTGGTTTGAGGTGGTCTTCATTGAGTTCTTGTTGGCGGGTCTTGTCTTCATTGATAATGACATATTGCTCTGAGGGTAGGCCTAGAGCCATACCCTAGTCCTATTTTCATTATTGATAAGTCACCTTGTGCTTAGCATCGATCAGCATCATGGGTCTTTGACTGAGTAGGAAAGTTTCCCTTGGGTTCAACATCAGCTTTCATTATCACATATTGGGATTCATGCAGTGCCTTGGTTTCCATTTTACCCTATTGGTGGATTCCTCACCTCTGTGTTAGCTTTCATTATTGGTTGGTTTAGAGGGTTTCTATCGTGCGCTAGCTACATCTTGTGTACGCCGGAAATGTGCTTCGGTTGGGTTACTACATCTTTTTCGTCTGATTCCTTCCACATTATTGGCCTACGGGTTACACTCGCGCTAGATTGATGAAGAATGCCTTAATGCCTTCCTTCTAGTGGATCTTTTCCTATCAACTACGACTCATTGCTTTGGGACAAAGATCTAGAGTCCATTTGGCAGTACCTTGGGGTTTGCAGTCATCAGTAGTAGATTCCTTCACTATCGACAATGGGAAACCATCATTGTCCCGTGATTGATAGATTCTTCCAGGTGTTCGACTTCAGCTCATTCATTCGCACTTGTTAGATTGTAGTAGGTACCTTGACTCTCATTATCATTATCGGTGAGTAGTCTCTCGTTTGATAATGGTATACATCAATGACTGGTAATCAAAAGATTTCTCACGTGGTCGACCTCAGATCATTTATTCCTATTGTGAAGAAATGTACCACGACGGTCGGTGAAGACCACGGGTTGCATCAGCATGTTTTGGTTCACTTGTCAGTTGCTCCTATTACTACTAGTCGACACCATCCACCTTATATGTTTCAATACTTCACAACAACAACTTATATGCTGGCATCCGAATTATAGTATCATCTTATTCCATCATGTTCATTTGGTACTATTGGGATCAGTTTTTGACATCAGTGTGATTCCTTAGCTTACGATTTTGGTTTGTTCTTGACCTTTTGAGTTAATTTTTGCATCTACTAAAATAACCCCAGCTCTAAATCCATGTGTTGAAAATACCAGTTAGCAGGAAAATGATAGGAAATGTGATGCTATTAAAAGACTTATCTCGAATTCTAGCAGAAGTTGGAGTCTCTATTTCACAGAAATATCACATTTTGGCCTCAATCAGAGAAAATTTATCCCTTTGGAAGAGAAGATTCATGAAGATCCAGAAGATCTTCCTAAGGAGACCGAGCAGTTATGGATCATGCTTGATGAGGAGAAGCCATCGGAAGCAGAGATTGAAGAACACCTACCTGATCCAGTATGCACTTTAGAAGACAAGCAAAGAAATGTGGAGGATCTACATGCTGCACTGAAGGCTGCCCATGAATCAAATGACCAAGAGTATATGGATCCCATAGAATCTTGGTTTGAAATGACTGTCAGTATCCACTCCTCCCTTATCATTCGAAAATTTGTAGCATCACATCAGTTAAAGCAACTGGTACCTCATGTTCTCATATTTTCTTGTATATACTTTGCAAACTTGAACATGAGTGTAATTGTCCTTCTATTATGTACATGGATGCATTGGAAGTACTCCTATATGTAGAAGAGAGTCTTCCACTTCTTAGAGTAGGGTAGGGTAGAAAGAATAAATTAGTGTTATGAATAAAGCTATTAGGATTTTGTTTTAGTCAATGAAACCGCTTTATAATCTACATTAGTTGTTAACACACCTTTGTGACAAATATTCTTGAGTACGATTCACTCTAATACCTCATGATTTTGCAAAGGTAACCATGATTAATCACTCTAATGAGCTGTCATTTGAGATATATGTTTTCGGTTTCCTTAGAAGGTACTATTGAAAACCCCCTATGGTGGACCACTCTAGTAAAGATCACAATAAGTTATTCATGAGAACATTAGCATTCCTAATTCAAAGAATCTTTCAATCATTATTAATGTTACCTTTAATAAGTCTTTAGGGTAGAAAAAGTAAAGATTAGTCATTAAAATTTTTTCACGCCATCCTGTAACTCTTAAGGAGTAGATCTATCTCCCCACTTATTAAGTAGCCTCTAAAGTTAATCAAAATCAGAGTTTACAAAAGATTTAGGGGAGGATAAGAGATCTTATGATGGGTCGACCTACCATGATAATGGGACCTAACATGTATGACATTAGTGCTCCTGGTCACCAAGCCAGAGTAATGGATTTTAGCTAAAATCTGGAGGACAAGAGGTCTCATCATGAGCCAGCCTATTCATCCATGTTACTTCTTGTTAGTGGCATTGCCATCACTTGGTTACCAAGCTAGGACTGTGGCCTTCATCTAAAAGTCAAATAATCTAGCTCTAAATCTATATCTAGTAAGTGGGACATAGACATTTCGCTGGGTTAAAAGACATCCCTGCCGATGTTATGAACACCTACGGGTAGCAGGGTTATGTCTGTGGTATTAAAGTTAATTTCATACTATGATTTTCTTGGTTATCCTTGTCTTTCCCTGAAACTCATCCTTTTTCTTGGACAATGATTTTAAGACAATTTGAACATGATGCGTCGATTTCTATCTTTCAAAAATTAGAGATCTTCGATGATGTGGTACCCTTAGTGAAGGTAATCCTTTGTACCAGATTGAGGGGAAATTTATTTTTGCATCTATATGACAACAAACCTTTAGAGTGTTCAAGGTTACTGATTGATCCAGGAAAGTAATATCTTAACTCTATTCTTACTCTCTTCCTGGTATCATCACTCGCTTTAATTTTCATAGTGATGAATTACTCAATAACGATTATTCATTAGGTGTTGTTCAACAACAATGTTTATTGTTTGTAGCTGCCTCTGAATAAGCCCTATATGTCTTGGGAACATGAATGTCATAGTAAGAATGGGATTGTTATCATAAGTAAAGGATTGCTAAAACAGATATGGGAATCTTGTAGCGGTATTTTGAATTTCACTCCTCTTTCAACGAAATTTTCATCATTAATCCTCATAAGACTCAGAATTCTTGAAAGAAATCTATGTCGAATAGGGAAATTGTTCGAAACAGGATAACAGGTACATATCTGTTTTTTTTTTATGATCTATATATATACTGTTTCCTGACATTGATTATGTTAATCCTCTCTGCTTTAGTAATTTGTGTCCTCAATGCTTTCACAAGGGCTCGTAGAACTGTAATGGGAAATGCAAAAGATAATCATTCTTTATTGATGCAAAACCTTAAGTATTTTTCTGTGCTAACTTCCATCATTTCACCAATGGGTGTTTTATGCTGTCAATCGACATAATCATAACTATTGATGCATAGTCATACTCCTCTCAGTCGTAAGGATGGATGTGAGTAATCATTATAGTTGATCAGTGATAGGAAAGTTATATTCGGGTTCATGACACTTTTTATGATGATTGAATTTGCACGGCCCTTTGATGCTTCTTGAGTCCTCTGCTATGCATATCCCATCGAATGTGCATTATGAACCGTTATGTCACTCAGAAGTATCTAGTCTAAAATTCGTTCGGCTCTCTGCTTCAAAACATATTGAGTTAGTTTTGTTCGTCTCCCTCTGGAAACACATATCATCCATCCAAGCCATGACGAAGAAATATGATCGCCATGAACACACATCCATTGAAGAGCTAGAGAAAATTCCAGAGTACAATGCATGCAAACAAAAATCAATAAGAGATGGGTGGCACAAATTCATGGTCAAATTCGAGGGCCATGAAGATGAGGTCATGTTTCAACTCGCTCAAGGATTCGATGGAAAATAGCTCGAATTAGGGATTTGACTATGAATGTAAATGAAAAGACCATTTCCCGAGAAACTGGGCTACCATTGGAGGGAGTTAAATGGTTTAAGAACAAAAGTATAGATAAGCGACAAATTATGCAATTTATCAAAGAAGGGCATCAAGAGGTTAACTGGGCGAAGGGGATACCGCGTTCTTAGATCAAAGACAAATGGTGCGCTCCTCTGTTCATTCTCCAGAAGGATTTGACCTATGAAGGCAAGTATGCAACCATTTTTCTTTATCATCTAAGTTTGCTGTTACATTTTACTGGTGAGTAGAGAATCAATGTTCCATATTTCCTTCTCAAGAGCTTGTAAAAGATGTCACAGGGGGTCTGTAGGGCTGCTAAAAATCCTAGGGCAAGCCTTTACCATTATGGGCTCATCAAAATATTAATTACATAAGAGTTAGGCATCAGGAACGATGATTGGGACGATTTTCTTTGGATAAATCAGTTTATAATAATCGTTGAGGAGCCCGGCACCCAGCTTCTTGATGAATTGTTTGAAGCAAACAAAAACCTAGAGGAAAACAGAATAGATGCTTACCTCTCCTCATATCCCAAGAAGTTGAGGTGGACAAGGGTAGAAATCCTTGAAACCCCTACAACCCCTGTGCACCCTATAACACCTGTAACATCTCTATTGGAACCTCAAACTCCCGCTGTAGGATGACGGATTACACACAATATGAAGAAATCCATTCGACCTCCTTCTAGAAACTTGGATTTTCAAGCCATTGATTTGGACCTAGAGGAAGAAGAAATGGAAAAATGACAGACGGGTGCCATTGAGGAAGATAAACTCTGGAAATTTGCTAAATTTACTGAAAAATTTATGTCCCAAATCAAGAATTCGGTAACTGAACCAGTCATTGAACCAGTTGTAGGTACAAATAAAAATTTTGAAAAGGAAAAGCCTCAGTTTGAAAGCCCCATGGACCAAGGATTTGAGTCCCAATTTGATCCACCTGAGTTTGGAATGAGGGACATTCATTCCAACAATCAACCAAGATCCAAAGGGCTTATTGATGATTACATATTGCAGATGGAAAATAAGGTGATTAGGAGATTGAAGAAAAAGGTGCAAGAGCTCCTTGCCCGTGAAGAAATTGTAAAAGGAGAGAACCAAAATTGGGAGGAATTGTACACCAAGATATATAATAAAAACGTCAGACTAGGTGTTAAGACAGAGAAATTGTAGAAGTTGGTCAAGGAGTGGACCAGGTGAGCCAGGTCCTATGCTACCCATAACAGGATTTTGAAAAGAGAAATTGAAGTGCTCAAAATCCCAACAAGAAATAACTTGAACATTTCTATTAATACAACAGGGCTCTAGACCACAACTTTGCATCTTTTGCAATTTTTGAAGTTTTGAAGTCCATCTTCTGGCTTCGCTTGCACGAGGATGTGCAAGAAGCTGATTGGGGGGATGTTGAGCCTCTATTTTGTCTCGATCTTTTATGCTTTTTGTTAAACAAATTCTATTTGCACCAGGTGTTTATAACCATTACCATCCTTTTTATGCTAATATTAGTCACCCAGAGGTAATAAGTTGTGAATTATTGAATTCTTCTTTATGTAATAATCTGAAGGTATTTTCATGTCAAAGCACCACTCATATCAAGTTTCCATGATGGCAGATGCATAGATCCAGTTCCACTAGTCCACTTCCTATTCCAGCAACCCAGTGCCCGCACCAACTGTGGAAATCTTGTTCTCACTTCCATGATTTTCATACTTCGGACTATCATGGAGGAAAATGGCCATATGGCTTTTGAAGGGTAAGTGATCAATATACTGATGTGCTCCTGTGATGAAGTCCAGGCCTTCCAAACAACACATGGAATTAAAGTCAAACATTCGGTCACACTACATTTAAACAACGTTCCGGCAATATCTACAATACTATTTCTTTTTGCCTTTCTAGGGGAACTGCAGATCAGTTATTGTATCTTTTATTTTTAGATGTTAAACTCTAAATTATGCATTATACCATCATAAAATATAGATTACTGGTGTACCATCATGGTTATAAAACGTGAAGCCATACTCTGTACAAGGAAGGCGCAAAGAGACTGCTACATGCACGGAGGGGTCACATCTGGATCGATAACACAGGATGTATTGCGTTTGATAGAGGCAGGGTATTTTTTTATAATGTATAAGTTAAGTTTTACCAATTCTTAGTGGGATGACCAAGGGGAACACTGGAGTCGAGGTATGTAATATTGATTTTAGAATTAATACAATCCGACATTAGTTTTATATATTAATCTTTCAACTCCATTCTTGTTCCAGATTTCCTCACATGGTTTAAATGTCAGTTAGTCTTTTTAGTTTCTAATTTCCTGGTTAGATTGATATAGCTTGATTAGATATACTGTGTGTTAGCATAGATTACCATTTGAGTATGTGACAATTTGTTTTGTGTAGTATGACAACATGCTTCTGGTCTAGATTGCAAGTCAAGCATATTAGTTAAATCCTTTCCATTATTTTGAATGTTATTTAAACTTGACTAATGATGTTATATTAAAAAGAGTGAGGCAGAGTATATACTTTCATTTGCATCATTATCCAGAAATTAAGGAAACATTGTCCACAAAATGGGGGAATTAGATATATAAATGAATTATTTATTATGAAAATCCTTTAATTCCTATATATTTAGGAGGATTGAACTTCCTAAAGGATGTAGGTAATGAATATTGAATATATATTTTCATGAATGTAAAATATCTATTTTTATCTCACACAATATCACCATTGATCTTGTCATGAATTACTCACCATTTTTAATTTTTACCTTTACCATTAGATATCTAAGCCCTAGGTGAAAAGCAAAATCTTTGAAGTTTAAATACATTTAATGGAGGCTTTAATATTGAAATGGTTATTAAAATGAAAACAAGTTTCAAAAACTTTACATTAGGTTTTCCATATAAACTTTATATAGAGTTTTGAATAAAATCATATTAAATATAAACATTATACCAAGTTTTCAATAAAACCAATATTAAGTATAAACGTTATTGTATTAAATATGAGTCCCCACTCATTCCTACTAAGGTCATTAGGGCGGAGAAGGGAGGTTAACTCACCACCACCTTACCACCCGATGTGGAATGACCATAGTCTGATTAAATGAAGCTCATCATAAGCTCTCATCACATTTCAAATGGTCATTAAACCTCCCTCCAACTCTCCATGCGACGATAAGTATCAACCCTCAATTAAATATGACTCACATCTCAAGATAATTACGTGCTTGCTGTAAAATTTAATGCCTTTATAAATATAGTTCGAGTTGCATAAAACATTTAGGGTTTTCTTCACCTTAAATTCATTTCTTAGAAATATTTTCGTCAATTTTCTGGTGGAGGGTTTATATTTACATGCTTGAATTCATACATGCGAAATATATTTTAGAAACTAGAGATTTATTTGCAGGGATAGGATGATTTACAATGGTGAAAGCCACCAGTAAATTAATTTAGAATTTTGGATGCACACATATTAATGGATTCTTTTTAGTTGGGAATGGTTCCAAATAAATTTCACAAGATTTATCAGAATTTACATAGGGTTTAGTTATATTTTAGAAAACTTAACTAGGGTTTACTACAGTGAAAAATATGAGGTACATAATGGTTTTTTCTTAGATTTTTCCTCCATTATTATGCAAACAAATTTTGGGAATAAGATAAGAAAAATATGTTTCTCTCATTTACAAGTTGTTATCTCATTACTTAAGAAACTAATTCCCATTTTATTTTTATACAGGTTATTCATTAGGGGAGGATTGTATTTCAGATAAACTATGATTATGGAAGACTATATTAGCATAATGTTACAGCCATTCAAGCCCATGTGCGTGGAGGCCCTAAGTTCAGTTAAAGGGAAAAATTAATATTTTAAACCATTTACAAAAGAGGGGAAACTATTTGTAAATAATTTTGAAATATGTATTTATTTAATAGGCAGTTACTCTTTTTTTTTCCACAGGAAAAAAAACGAACCTTCTATTAAAAATAGATAGTTACAAAGTGTATGTAGAGCATTGCAAACAGACTTGTTTTTCACCATGATGGGTGAAAAAAGAAGTCACGACTAATAATCATTACAACCCAAAAGAGTAGATGCACATCAGTCTCATTGACCAAGAAATAGGATCATAACGCCTCCAACTATGAATACACACCTCCCGGAAAAAATATTCACGCAGAGAGGATCTGGTAACAAGTAGAGGCTGAGAGACCAAAGGTAAAGTGTAGTGACCAGCGTCCCCAAAGAAACTCATATATTAGAGACAAAACTGTGAGGGCTCCCAGCATCCCTAGCCTCCTTCAAAGGAAACAGCCCATGAGCCCTGAAGAAAAGCTTCAGGAAAGAAGTATAAACAAAAAGAAAAAGAAAACAAATTATGTACATGAACATTACAGATTCTGTTAAATCAAAACTTAAGCAAAAATGGGTTGTTCGAGCGGACGAATCAACCCATTTTCTTCCTCCAAAACTTTCCAGGACCCCGAATCTTGATCAATACCCTCTTTAGAAAGACGACCAGCTTCATAATTTCTTTCCCTGTAGATATGGCAGAGAGAAATCTTCGAGAAACAACATTTAAGGCATGAGACTTCTTTAAGCAGAGGGAGTAGGATGAAATTCCTGCATTGTTGAGTCCCGTTAAACCATTTCGCAATGTTCATTTAATCCCCAAAGATCTGGACTTTTCTCACATTCCTAAGGATAAGCCAACAGAGAAGGGAGTGTAGGGCTTTCAATTCTGCAAAGTTATTGGAGCCCTGTCCAAGACCGACAAAAGCTTTTACAACCTTATCGTCCGATAAATGTATAATCAAACCAGCTCCACAGTGACCATTAATATTCGAGGCACCGTAAAAATAAGCCCACAACATTGCATATCTGATAAATTCTTGGCGAATAGATCTGGTAGTAGGAGGATCTAGAGGAACAGGGATACTTTCATAAATAGCAGCTCCTTCTGTGGCAAGTAGACCAATCGGGAAAACAGGATCCTTAAAAATAACTTGATTCCTAGCAAGCCAAGTCCCCTAGGTAATGAGAAGTGGAATGGATCTCTCTCTGTCATTTGTGGCTTCATTCCACCACCTCTGCCAAGCTTCCAAGAGCCCCTGCCCTTCCCATCTGAAAGGAATTTTTAGCAGCCTTAACATTTCGACCCAAAGGCTAGTATTAAAAGGACAAAAGAGGAACAGGTGCTGAGTTGATTCGACACTATCTTTACAAAGGGGGCACTAGCCAGGACCAATCCTACCTCTTTTTTGAAGAAAATCCCAAGTAGGGACTTTCTGGAGCAGAAAACACCATAAGAACTGTCTCGATTTGGCTAGCCCTTTTAACTTCCAAATCGGTTTAAACCACCAATCCAGATTCTCCCATCCTTTTTGAGAGATCATCCATTTATAACCCATCTTTGGGGAATAAAGCCTATTTTGAGCAAAGACCCATCTGAGTTCATCTGGAGAGTCAGAGAGCCTGACTGAGGAGTTGAGGAGGTCCCTTCTGAATAGGTCCCATTCCTCCAGCCATTCTTCATCCAAATGTAAATCTCTTCCCTGAATCCATCCTTGACTCCAAATGGAGGAAGCCCGAGGATCAGCCACCTGATTTAGAGTGTAGATCCCCCTGTCTTTTAAAGTTGAAACCAACCCCTAAGAAACAGAGAAAATATCAGTACAACCTATCCATGGGTCTCTACCCAGCCTGATCTGAGTTCCATACCCCACACTCCAAGCCAAGCCCTTCTCTATAATTTTGACAGAGGCGACCACAGCTTTCCAATCTAGCGTTGATAGTGAATCAATATATTTTCTTTTAAAAACAGAAGTCCACAGGTTCTCAGAAGAAATGAGCCTCTAGATGAGCATTGTTGCTAAGGATTTGGAGAAGCAATCAAGATTTTTTATACCCCAACCTCCCCACTCTTTAGGACGAACCACTTTATCCCAAACAATCCAAGGGGTAAATTTCTCCGACTTGGACCCCACCCAAAGGAACCTATTGCATAATTTTTCAATTGAGGATAAGATTCCTTTGGGAACCCAAGTCAGACTAGCCCAATAGACTAGGGTTTCCATCAGAACAGATTTTATTAACACTAACCTTCTTGTCGTGGACAACCACTTGAAACTCCGGTGTTTCAGTTTGGATTCAGTTTTTACAAGAATCCATTTCCAATCTTTGATCCTGTAATTATCGGGTTTCAGAAAGAACCCCAGGTATTTAAAGGCATCCTACAATGATTTGACTTCAAATTTAGGACCAGCTCCACTTTGCGCACAAGCTCCCTGGACATACCTGTACATGTGAGAGTGGATTTTCTCTCATTAATGCAGAGACCTATAGCCTTCAGGAAAAGGTCCAAAATATTCTTGAGCATCCTACAGTCCTTGACACTTCCATTGCTGAACAACATAATGTCATCCACAAAAAGGAGGTGGGTGACCCAAAAGTTTACTGCTACTTCAATGCCTTTGAGAGTCCCCTGTCTTTTAGCATCCTGAATCATAAGGCTGATGCCATTTGTTGCTAGCAAAAACAAAAGAGGAGAGAGCGGACAACCTTGACATAGGCCATGCTCAGGACTAAAAAAACCGGAGGCCGCTCTATTGATCAACACAACTATGGAAGAAGAAGAAACACAACTCATAACCCATCTCACAAAATCATACCTAAAACCCAGATGTGTTAGCAGAAGCCTGAGATACAGCCAACTGATTTTGTCATAAGCCTTTGACAGATCGATTTTCACAACGGCTCCTTTTTTCCCAAATTTTTAGACTATGAAGAGTTTCTTGCGCCACTCTGACTACTTCATGAATTTGTCTACCGTCTAGAAAGCCACATTTCTCAAGTGAAATATTTTTGGAGAGGACAAGTTTAAGCCTAGAGGTAATAACTTTTGCAATAATTTTGTAAACACAGGTGCATAGTGAAATGGGCCTGAATTCGTCAAAAGAAACCGGGAGATCCGATTTGGGAATGAGGGCTAGAAATGTGGCATTGAAGGGATGATGGATTGTACCTATATGCCTGGAATCTTCCATAACTACCACTAGCTTGTCTCCAATGAATTCAAAAAGTGTTGGAAAAATTCGGCAGTCCAGCCATCCGAGCCTCGACTTTTGTCCTTTTGCATTGACTTGAGGATGTCTTCTACCTCCTCCTTAGTAACAGGTGCCATGATAGAATCATTTCCTTCCACCTCTATGAACCTTGGGAAAATCTGTGCTACTCTTATAACTTCTGCAATAGAAGCTTCCTCTGTTGCTTTGTAAAGATTCTTGAAGAAATTGACCCCTAATGA
The DNA here is from genome assembly GCA_000404065.3 of Pinus taeda. Classification (NCBI taxonomy): domain Eukaryota; kingdom Viridiplantae; phylum Streptophyta; class Pinopsida; order Pinales; family Pinaceae; genus Pinus; species Pinus taeda. The sequence goes on from APFE030810356.1 coordinate 157,519, forward strand.
GGCCAGATCTTCAAAAGAACGGGCCTATTCACCATTGGATTTCTTCATTTCCCATATAGTATTTGAATTTTTCCTTCCTTTAGCGTAATTCTGAAAAAACTTGTCGTTATCGTCCCCCGCCTGCAACCAGATTGCTCTACTTTTTAAACGCCAACTTTCCTCTCTTTGCTGAAGAATTCTCCTCCTTTCCCTCTCCAACTCTTGTAGTCTAGCCCGAGCTTCAACTGTTCCATAGCCATTACTACCTGGGGCTTCCAGGAGGGCAATCTTGGAGTTAACATTTTCTAGCGCTTCTTCTTCCTTCAGTTTCTTTTGGAGGGCCCATTGTTTAGAGCCGACCTTCATCCTTTTTAAATTATCCATAAAATGCTGACTGTGACTCTCATCTTCATTGAAAGCATATTTCTTCCAAGTGTTATGGAATAGACTAATATAAGTTGCATCTGAGAGCCAAGAGGCATTAAATTTAAAGGGAGTGCCCGGTTTGGTGAAAGCTCCTTTCACTTCCAGGAAGACAGGGAAATGATCCGATAGACCACCTTCCCCAACCCAATGTCTAAAAGCTTGTAAATTTTCTGCCAGCGATTCTCTGAGCAGAAATCGATCAAATCCATTCTTCTGCAATTCTTCGATTCCTCCACATCTGTTACCGAGAATAGTGTCCACTCGGAGCTGCTATTCCCACTAAGACTGGTAGCTATCTTAGAAACAAACAATTAAAGCCTACTTTCACTTTCCTTTATTAAAATAGATAAGAGTGGAACAAAGGACACCAACCTTAGTCTTGCGCTTGGTTCCCTACTTGATTCCTCTCCTTCCTGATAGATCTTTGCCTCTTCTTCTTCGTCTTCCCAACTTCAAAGAGCACCTTGGAATCAAAGCAGCATACTACTATCGAAGAACAGAGATCTATATTCATAAATAACACAGGACCAGATATATATTAACCATACAAATGCATATATAATCAAACATACAAGAATATGGAGGATAACTTGACTAACTTTATTAATATCAAGAATAGCAAAATGATTACAACCAATAGTTCTAACCCAGCATCATCCTCCAGCAAGAAAGACCTTCTTCACCTCAAGTAAAGCTTAGATCACCCAACACTATGAAGTTTCACCAGAAAACCAACAACACTTCTCTACAAGATACAAGATTCTAGCCCCCTGGATCTCTGTGATGAGGGATCCATATATAGATGATTGTGGGGGGTGAGCCATCTTCTGGG
>APFE030810356.1:166076-178320 GCA_000404065.3 Pinus taeda
TCTATTCACTCCCCAGTGGAGTCGCCATTTTGTTACCGGGAATAGTGTCCACTCGGAGCTGCTATTCCCACTAAGACTGGTAGCTATCTTAGAAACAAACAAGTAAAGTCTACTTTCACTTTCCTTTATGAAAATAGATAAGAGTTTAACAAAGGACACCAACCTTAGTCTTGCGCTTGGTTCCCTACTTGATTCCTCTCCTTCCTGATAGATCTTTGCCACTTCTTCTTCATTTTCCCAGCTTCAAAGAACACCTGTGGAATCAAAGCAGCATACTACTATCGAAGAACAGAGATCTATATTCATAAATAGCACAGGACCAGATATGTGTTAACCATACAAATGCATATATAATCAAACATACAAGAATATGGAGGAAAACTTGAATAGCTTTATTAATATCAAGAATAGCAAGAGGATTACAACCAATAGTTCTGACCCAGCATCATACTCTAGCAAGAAAGCCCTTCTTCACCTCAAGTAAAGCTTAGATCACCCAACACTATGAATTTTCACCAGAAAACCAACAACACTTCTCTACAAGATACAAGATTCCAGCCTCTAGATCTTTGTGATGAGGGATCCATATATAGATGATTGTAGGGGGGTGAGTCATCTTCTGGGTTTTTGATTAGTGTATTCTCTCTGATAGTTCTTGATTCCACTTGGAGACTGATGATCTCTTACTCATCCCTGGTCAAAAATAGAGAGGCAAGTGTTAGAGGGGAAGCTTTCTGGAAGATTCCATGATCTTCCACCTCGCAAATTGTCCTTTCCATTTGTCCATTCCCGACCATCGCACCCTATAGAGGGGCCATTCAGTATGCATCGCACCCTTTACACAGGGAAGGTGATATGCATCGCACCCTCTGTAGTGGGTATTCAGTATGGTCCAATTTTGACCATTTCTGAGCAGTTTTTAGTGGAGAACTTCTGGGAGATGATGTAATCAGCTGACCTTGTTCCTTTAGGTAGTGAAGCAACACTTTTAGGGACTTAGGAGCCCTCAGTTTATGGACATTTATGATTGGGGTTGCAGTGCCCAAAAATGTCTATAACAACGTTGGGCATAGCTTGAGCAAAGGGACATCCACCATGAGAGAAGAGGCCAGTTTATTTTGAAAGAAATCAGAAAGGGGATCGGCCCTAGCTCTTACCCCCCAAGATTCTGACACCCCCAAAGAAAAATTAAGATCTCCCCCAAGTATAAGGTTTGGGTACGATAGAAAGGAATTTGCAAAGAAAGAGTTCCGGAACCTCTCCCGATCTAAGACAGGACCATAGACATTAAGAATATGAAACGTGATGTAGAGTTCATTTGAATAAAGTTCCACAGCCAAAACATTTTCCGATCCCCAAGAGGAGATCTCTCGAAGAAACTTTGCGTTAAAGCCCAGAGCCACTCCTCCCGAATGACCATTTGCATCAATGGCATGGAAGGTCCAGCCCGGAAAGAGCTTGACGAGACATCCTGTAACTTCTTCCCCCTTCCCTAGAGTTTCTTGAATCAGGAGAATGTCAGGTTTGTTGGTCCTGACCAGATCCTTTAGAGCTAGCTTTTTGGGAAAAATAGCTAGACCCCTGCAATTGTTGGATAAGATGATCATTGGGAAACCTCAGGGGGTGTCTGCTTTGCTCTAAGCACCCCTGGTAGAGACATCTGTTTCCCACTAGCAATATCGATGACAACCTTCAACTGTGCCTTCGACAGATTTGATTTCCTTCCTCTTGGCTTCCTCGAGCCTGCTATCACCATGTCCAACTCCAAACCTCCCATAGCAAGCCATTTCCCCTTTACGGTGGCCAAAGATCTGAGATTGTAGGGGGGGTCAGGGCTCCAGACACTAGAAGGAATAGATAAGACAACATCCATGGGACTAGAAGTCAGCTTTGGAGGGGATGGAATAGTCATAATAACACTGTCTGAAGAGGCTAGGCCCTTCCTTAGATCTGGCAGATCATCAAAGAGCTGCCTGAAGGGGCTAGACTCATCACGGCATGTTTGAGATAAATCAATAGAAGAGCATATGGAAAAAAGAGGGGATAGAAGCGGACTAGCTTGGGCAACCCCTGCCATTTCAGGAACTGCTAAGGTTCCCATGAGAGATATCAGAGTTGAGATAGCCTTACTTGCTATACTCCCAGGCTGTTCCTGTTCAGCTTCCTCCGCTTGTTCCGGACCCAACCCCTGAACTTCTGCTTGAGGATTGCTCTCCTTGATCTAAGCCCCTTGTTTCTGGGTGAGCAACCACTGATTTTCCTCTAGAATTTTTCCTTTTCTCTTTTGTCTTCGACGACGACGGTGACCTAGAGGACACTCCCAGGCCAGATGTCCGTATTTGTGACAATGGTGACATCTGAAAGGGAGGTTTTCATAGTCTAGGGTCTGTAGGAACTCTAGACCTCGATACCTCAGGTTCATAACATCTGCCAACCCTTCTCTGGGATTCAAACTTACCAGGATATGGGCAACACTCCAATCATGAGTTCGAAGATATGATCTATCAATGTCGAGAAACTTCCCCAGAGTATTACCCATTGAAGTGAAGGCCGAGTCTGTCCAGAATTGCATAGGGAGACCCAGTAATTTGACCCAGACTGGTGACTCCACCTTTTTTTCTTTCTGAGCATCAAACAGGGGCGTCCACCTTATGAATAAGATTGGCCTTTTTCCGAAACTCCAGTTCTTTTCCAACACCCATTCTACGTGCTCCTTTTGTCCAAAACAAATGCAAAACCAACCTCTGTCCAGATTCTTGATCTCTTCTGGCTGACCCGGAGCTTCTTTCCATTCTGCTTACACGTAGTCCTTGATGAAGTCTGCTGAGAACTTTATACCACGAACTCTGCCGACTAGGAAGGTTTCCGAGGCTTCCATTTCCTGATCTATACGAATATCCACTCCAAAAACGCAGCTAGGCCGCTCCTCCTTTTTTCTGATAGTTTTGTTCTTCTTTCTCTTCCCTCCCACATCCTCCGTCTGAGTTCCTCCCTCTCCTAGATTTTTATTTGCAGGAGCACCGGCTTCTTCTGCCTCATGTAGCTCAGTGTGCCTTCCAACAGGGTCTCTGTTTTCTTCATCCACCCCCCCAACCATCTTATTTACCCCAAACTCAGAGGTAGTGGCTAGTCTTCGCTCTTGTCCCTTTACTCCAGATCCTTTTGGGTCCCCTCCTTCCTCTTCAATGGATGAGGACCTCGACAGGCTGGGGAGTAGCCTTTTCAAAATAGGGTTTGTTGTAGGGACCCTTTCCCGAGTGCCCTTTTTCAAACCACCTCCTTCCACCTCCTCGTCAAGTAGAACTGAGTCCGCCGCGCTATTTGGAAAGAAGAGTTGTAGGTTTTTCTCAGATACTTCATGTCCCCAACAAGCAAGAAGATCTTCCAGGGCTGGTTCAATGTCCACTGATTCGCTTTCATGAACCATCTCCCGCTCTACACGACGACCTGGATCCATTCAAAGATTGTGATACAGTGCCCTATGTTACCTACTTGCATTAGTTATCAATAGATAGTTAATTAAAACAACTATCAATACATTTGTATAAAACCCTTGTTTTCTCATTCAAGAAGGGGGCGATGGGTAGTGTGGAAGAAATTTTGCAAACATTGAAACTGATTGTACATGATACACAAATTTCGTTACTAATTTTGAAGACTAGTCTTGGTGATTCTCTTTTGTTTATTCTATTTTTTTTGTTATTCTGAATTGAAATTATAGTTAATTAAATCCGAGGCTTGATCGCATTTAGGCATTAAATTCTTTAGGGTTGTGTTACGGTATCGATATTATCAACACAATTACTGAAAGAGTTATCTTGAGTTATTCATGATCAAAGACTTATATTTTGTTGATATAATTCATGTTTTGCAGTGATTACAACTTTAGGTGTTATGTTACTATGTTGATACATTTGTGCTTTCCTAATAGTGTATGATATTCTCTAAAATACTCACGTTTTAGTCTTGCATGAAATTTAGTGACGATATATAATATTAATTGTTTTTCAACATAAAGTGGAATGAACATGCTTGCACCTTCTGCAAATGTTTTCATTTAACCAGAGCATAGTTTTTAATGCTACTATGTTGACACATTTGTGCCTTCCTAACAGTGTATGCTACTGTCTAAAATCCTCACGTTTTACTCTTGCATGAATTTCAGTCCCAATATATAATATTAACTATTTTTCAACATAGAGTGGAATGAACATGCCTTCTCTTGCTGCACATGTTTTCATCTAATTTGAGCGTAGTTTTGTTTTAAAACTAATGTATTTATTTTATTTTCCTTAATATTTCTTCCTTCCTTATATTCGCTTTTTATTACTGCCATAACTTGTTATTATTGTCTTGCTCACTGGGAATATGACATCGGAATTGTATATCATTAAATGTTTTCCTTCCTCTTGTGAGTGCCACCACTATTTACTATAACGAAAATATTTACACTTGGTCTTATTCTATTTGCATATTGAAAATATATAATTATATTACAGGGTTACCCCCTGTGGTGTGCTGATGACCAACAATTACACCTAGAGCGGGAGGGCTATCTAGTCCTCAGTGATATGGTCTTAGGTTTTCCTCAGTTACCGGGACAATCTGTGCACCAACATCTTCTGGCTTCGTTGCCTAGGAATGAGTTGTAAAGTTTCATTTTCTTGGTAACTAAAATAATCGATTAAGTCCGTGACCTGCGTGCCTTAAGGGTTTTAAAGCATATATTTCTTTGTTTAGTTCATGCGATGACTCCTAGATTATATATCTATATATATATATATATATATATATATATATATATATATATATATATATTATATATATATATATATTATAATATATAAATATATATTATATATATATATATATATATATATATATTATATATTTTATGAATGGATTTCTCTTGGACTTGTTTGCAAACTAAATTATCTTCTAATATACCTGGTGTATTTCATGTTCTTTATCATGCTAATATTGATAATTACAAAGAAAACGTCTTTGAAAGAGAATCAAGGTTATTCGACCACTGAGAAGAAGAGGTATGTGATCATGTTTTCATTCGATTCATTTAAGATTCATGTTGATTACTCAAAACCTCCTATGTATGATGAATACGATAATAATTATTCATTTGTAGGTTTAAATTCACACAACTATAATGCTTTCCATATTAATAGCCATGATAAACATAATTATGTAAAATATAATGGATCGACGTATGGTGATTATGCACATGATAATGTTATGGTACATCAAAATGTAAATGAAATCATTCTATACAATATTTTATCTAATATTCATCTATTTATTTTTCCGTATATACATCATCACTTCAATAACTCTTTCCAAACTACACACAATTCTTCTTATTATGATGAACATGAATTTCAAAAACATATGTTTATATATGAATAATCCTAGTATGATTTTAGATTGTTCTAATAAGGAAGTAAACTATGAACATATTTCATATACGTTAATGTTAGAAATATTTGAACATTTAAATAATCACACAAATCATTATTATTTCGTAGAAGTTTGGATGGAAGAAGTCTATAAGAGAAAACCATTTTATCATTATGTTGATATCAACTCCCTTTTAGGAATTAAAATGAGAAAAAAACCTTATCCTTTATTACAATTACTGAACATATTACTATTTTCAAAACTTAAATATAAGAGTCTTGGAATTGACAAATTATTGTCTTTGTTACACTGGTTGTTTCAATATTTTGAACAAATTTTCTTCTGAAAACACATTGTATATAAATTATGTATATAAATAAATCTCTTATGCTTTGTAGGTTTACAATGAAAAAAATGAAGGTTTTTTGCATCTTGAAGAGCCTTTTGCGATCACAGTAGAATGAAATACACATATATGAGTGCTTAGTATGAACTATATAAACAAGATTTTTAAACACATTTAGAGATTCAGTTTGTAGATCATGTTTAAGGGGTAACATTTCTAAAGGGCTCATATCTCAATATTTTAGTAATTTCACCTTCATATTGAATATTCCTCACTACATCCCTCTTCCATTCTACTTACACATAAATACTAAGGGGTCACATTAAGTCATAAGGGCTAGACCTATAACCATAATATTGAGCTTTCATATATATATGGATATATATATTGAAGCTTTGGTAGGACTAGTTAGTCACGTCACAACCATACATGATACCTTCCTAATAAACATACTATCCTAGGGATAGGAACTAATGGTATCTTGGGTGGTGCATGTTGGTATCTCCACCGGGGCTATAAACGCTCGCTAGCACTGGAGTAAGGCCAGTGGCATTAGATTAAAATCTAGTGTGTAAACTCTCCCACTCCTTCTATTGAGGTGACTTTGATGGGGTATGCTGACATCTCCACCGAGGCTATGAACGCTCACTAGCAGTGGAGCAAGGTCAGTGCTATTGGACTAAGTTTCGTGTGTAATCCTCTCATCTCGTGAATCCTATATTTATTAAATAATTTGAATTAAGAACCTCTAACTTGGAGAGAAAAGTAGATTCCAGAGAGTTCCTCATCTCAGGTTAGTGGAATACTCTATCAGGGCTATGGATGTTTGCTGGTAGTGGAGCAACATCCAATTTTGGAAACTCAAGTTATGGATCTAAAAGGAAACAAAAATCCCTGACAGCTAGCCTGCTTAGTATCAATAAATTCAAAAAAGGGAAGTCCCTCTTATGTACCTTAATTAACTCCTTGGTTTATGTAATTTTTTAATCATTAGTTGTAAGTAGGTATAATTTTTTATGATATTGGATGTTCTTATGAAGTCATACTCTATCATTTTTATGATAATATTCCCTAATCATTATTATAACTACCACGATAGACGTAATATATAAACATATGTATTTTACATATGTAAATAATCCTTGAACTTGTTAATATATACGTGTTAGGGCCTCACATTTATTCTTGTTTCGTTCTTACTATTAATCGACTGAGCCTTTGAGATGCGAAAGATTTTATTTTCATTACTTTTCATTTCTTTAATTTCCTTTTGCGACTCCACGCCCAATACAAAGGCCTATGGTCTGCGTTCTTGATCCTCCGCAGGGGAGCATCATCCCTAGTTGAAGCCGAATGTTGTCACCCAAAATGACCCTCCTTAGAACTAGGTCTCCTCCGAGGGTGTTGCTTTATGTTTCCTTTCCATTTGACTCCTTATCGTGCTCCTATGATTCAAATTTCTTCCTAAAATAAAAAGGGAAATCAGTAGAGGAGATTAGAACAAAAATAAGTAGGGTTTGTAGCTAGTGACATTAAAGAAGTTCCATATTATAAATATGCATATGAAGTACTTAATTATTATTATTGATTCTATATATGACATAAAATTCAAAATACAAATGATTAAAATATTAAATAACACTAACTATTATATGTGGCTAAAACATAATTAAATTATCGTTACTATAACTAAGAACCCTAAAAATAAGGAAACATTGTCCACAAAATAGGGGAATAATATATATAAATGAATTATTTATTATGAAAATCGTTTAATTCCTATATATTTGGGAGGATTGAATTTCCTAAAAAAGGTAGGTAATGAATATTGAATATAGATTCTTATGAACGTAAAATATCTATTTTTACCTCACATAATATAACCATTGATCTTGTCATGAATTGCTCACCATTTTTACTTTGAGATATCTAAGCCCTAGGTGAAAAGCAAAATCTTTGAAGTTTAAATATATTTAATGGAAGATTTAATATGGAAATGGTTATTAAAATGAAAACATGCTTCAAAAACTTTATATTAGGTTTTCCATATAAACTTTATATAAAATTTTGAATAAAATTATATTAAATATAAACATTATGCTAAGTTTTCAATAAATATTAAGTATAAACGTTATTGTATTAAATATGAGACCCCACTCATTCCTACTAAGGCCATCCGCACAGATAAGGGAGGTTAACTCACCACCACCTTACCACCTGATGTTGAATGACCATCATCCGATTAAATGAAGCTCACCATAAGGTCTCATCGTGTTTCAAATGGTCATTAAACCTCCCTCCAAATCTCCATGTGACGGGAAGTATTAACCCTCGATTAAATATGGCTCACATATCAAGATAATTACATGCTTGCTGTAGAGTTCAACACCTTTATAAATATAATTCGAAATTGCATTCAACTTTGTAAAAGGTATATAGAGCTGTGTAAAACATTTAGGGTTTTCTTCACCTTAAATTCATTTCTCAGAAATATTTTTGTTAAGAGTTTATATTTACATGCCTTAGGGTTTTCTTCACCTTAAACTCATTTCTTAGGAATATTTTCATTAAGGGTTTATATTTACATGCCTAAATTCATACATGCGAAATATATTTTAGAAACTAGAACTTGGTTTATATTTACATCCCTGAATTCATACATGCGAGATATATTTTAGAAATTAGAACTTTATCTAAAACTTTATTTGCCGGTTGAAGAGGATTTGTGAAAGCCACTAGTAAATTAATTTCATAATTTTGGATGCGCATATATTAGTGGATTGATTTTAGTTGGAAATGGTTCCAAATAGATTTCATAAGATTTATTAGAATTTATATAGGGTTTATTTATATTTTAGAAAATTTAACCAGGGTTTACTATGGTGAAAAATATGAGGTATGTATTGGTTTTTTTTTAGATTTTTCCTCCATTATTATGCAAACAAATTTTGGGAATAAGATAAGAGAAATATGTTTCCTTCATTTACAATTTGTTATTTCATTATTTAAGAAACTAACTCCCATTTTCTTGTTATACAGGTTATTCATTAGGGGAGGATTGTATTTAAGATAAACTACGATTATGGAAGACAATATTAGCATAATGTTAGAGCCATTCAAGCCCATGTGCGTGGAGGTCCAAAGTTTAGTTAAAGGGAAAAATTTATATTTTAAACCATTTACGAAAGAGGGGAAACTATTTGTAAATATTTTTGAAATATGTATTTTTTTAATAGAAAGTTACTTAAAATAGTAATCAATACATTTGTATAAAACCCTTTTTTTCTCATTCAAGAAGGGGGTGGTGGGAAGTGTGGAAGAAAGTTTGCAAATACTGAAACTGATTATACATGATACACAACTTTCGTTACTAATTTTGAAGACTAGTCCTGGTGATTCTCTTTTGTTTATTCTGTTTTGTCTGTTATTCTGAATTGCAATTACAATTAATTAATTCTGAGGCTTGATCTCATTTAGACATTAAATTCTTTAGGGTTGTGTTTTGGTATCGATACTATCAACACAATTACTGAAAGAGTTATCTTGAGTTATTCACGAGACTAGTCTTGGTGATTCTCTTTTGTTTATTCTATTTTGCTTGTTATTCTGAATTGCAATTACAATTAATTGAATCTAAGGCTTGATCTCATTTATACATTAAATTCTTTAGGGTTGTGTTTCGGTATCAATACTATCAACACAATTACTGAAAGAGTTATCTTGAGTTATTCACGATCAAAGACTTGTATTTCGTTGATATAATTCATCTTTTGCAGTGATTGCAACTTTAGGTGTTATGTTACTGTGTTGATACATTTGTGCCTTCCTAATAGTGTATGTTGTTCTCTAAAATCCTCACGTTTTACTCTTACGTGAATTTCAGTCATGATATATAATATTAATTTCTTGCAACTTTAGGTGTTATGTTACTGTGTTGATACATTTGTGCCTTCCTAATAGTGTATGTTGTTCTCTAAAATCCTCACGTTTTACTCTTACGTGAATTTCAGTCATGATATATAATATTAATTTCTTTTTTCAACATAGAGTGGAATGAACATGCCTGCACCTGCTGCACATGTTTTCATCTAACCAGAGCACAATTTTTAATGTTACTATTTTAATACATTTTTGTCTTCCTAAAATATATGTTGTTATCTAAAATCTTGCGTGAATTTCAGTCTCGACATATAATATTAATTTTTTTCTTAAGCATAGAGTGGAATGAACATGCCTGCACCTGCTGCACATGTTTTCATATAATCTGAGTGCAATTTTGTTTTAAAACCAATATATTTATTTTAGTTTCCTTAATATTTCTTCCTCCCTTATATTCACTTTTTATTACTGACGTATCTTGTTATTGTTGTTGTTGTCTTGCTCGTTGGGAATCTGACTTCGGAATTGTATATCGTCAAATGTTTTCCTTCATCCCGTGAATGCCTTCATCCTGTGAATGCCACCACTATTTACTACAATGAAAATATGCACACCTGCTCTTATTCTATTTTCATATTGAAAATCTAACAATTATATTACAGGGTTACCCCTTTTGGTGTGTTGAGGACTAGCAGTTACACCTAGAGTGGGAGGGCTATCTAGTCCTCAGTGATGTGGTCTTAGGTTGTCTTCAGTTACTTGACAATATTTGCACCAACACTACTTAAAATGAGTCATCTTGGAATTTTCATCGTAACTTTTTCATAGTATGCTTTTTATAGGATGCTTCAGATGGTGAAATTTGGATCACAATGAGGAGAAATATCTAGGAATATTGGATTGAAATTTTGGATCTTGGTTTCCTATATTTTCAGACATATTTTACAAGGAAATTAGGATGCTCAAATTGAAATCTATTTGGAATTTTTCATTATAATATTTTTTAGGAATTTTTCAAATTGTGAAATTTTGAGGGGAAAGAGGCACTATCACTAGGTACATTTCTTAAAAATATCATACTTTGGTTTTCTATACTTTCGAAGATATTCACTGTGAAAGTGAGGGGTTCTAAATGGTCCTGAAATCAATTTCAAACAAGTTGTCTTGGTATTTTCCCTAACACTTGTTTTCTAAGAGTTATCTAAATGTGAAGTTTTAAAATTTTTTAGGAGATGTGAAGGAGTACCTTAAGTAAAAAAATTAGAACTATATTTGAAAAATTGAATACGTGACATGTTATACAAGTTTTTGCTTATGAAGAGGCCAAAAATCAACAAGTTTTGGGAAATTTACCATAACTTTCACTTGGCACATAAAATTTTGGTTAGACTCATGGAATTGTAGAGAAGAGATATCAAAGTACTATAAATAAAATTTTAGATTCACAAGGGATCAAATCTGAGATGTATATCAAGAAAAAGGTCATCTATTTAGAGACTTCCAAATTAAGGTTTTAAAGGTACTTACGTTACAAGTATCATAAATTTTGATTAGAAGATCTATTTTCTAGGTGACTAGAAATTATGATAAAGACGAGTGCTATTATTATTTTCTCACATGGATCGAAAGAAAGATCCAAAATTTACTACACTAGTTAAACCTCTTGAAGGATTATGAAGGACTTACAAATAAAGTGAAGACTTAGAATTTAGGTTCTCCCAATTAGAGAAGAAAGTTAATGAATTGAATGGTTGTATGTTAAGTAAAAGGTGGATTTATCAAGGCTCAAGAAAAACTTAAAAGAGAAATTGTGGATGAGATAAAAAATAATATGAATGAAAATAACGAACAAATGAAAAATGTCAAAGAAGATATACAAAAATACATCAAGGAAGAAATAAAAGAATTACAAACCATTATATTAAAAGATATCCCTAAAAGAGATGTGGAGGTACAAGGAAATCATGAACATAAGGAGAAGCATGGTGTTGAGAATTAATCATATATGGGGAGTATGCTATCACAATTGGACAACACAAATATTAAATCACAAAATCACAATCATAAATTTTCAATCTAAGATCCACATCATCAGAGCATGAAGACATGTAAGAACCTGATTCCTATTATTAGAGCCTCAATCTATTATACACTAACAGATCTATTTTCCTGTTGATTTGAAAGTAATAAAAGGAGCTTGCTGACCTTCTCACAAAGCTTTGAACATTTAACATCTTATCATTTTATCATAAGCAACATAAATTAAGGTGAGCATTCCATTGATATCAACTTAACAAGAGTAGTCCATGGAAAAATACCTGTTCCGGCAGTTGATGATGATACCTTTGTCTTATAGCTCTAGCTAAATGCTCCTTCTTACCGACCCAACCAAATTTACCTCCCAGCCAACTAGGAAACAAATTCCTAGCCCAGGAAACCTCCACAGGTTCCCTAGCCCTCCGTGCCCAAGTCCAACCAGATATAGTGTGTCCTCAAGAAGAACATGCAAAACCAGATACAATACTTTCCTCCTCTCAAACCCAAGAAACCTCCATAGGTTTCCAAGGTCTCCCCAAAATCATAACAAGTCCAAAACAATCACAACCA
>APFE030810358.1:0-23017 GCA_000404065.3 Pinus taeda
TACCCAGAGATAAACATGTTTTTAACTGACTTTCTCTCTTTTTGAAGTTTTGACATGAAGAGTAGAGGTATGAGGCTTGACAAGGAGGATAATATGACTATTGATGGAGCCATATTAACTGCAGATAGTCATGGTGACAAATTTCAGTGTAACAACACTGAAGGAAGTGCAACTAGAGCAACAGTTGAGCGAGTGTCCATAAGTCTAACGATCTATGAAGATACCAAGCTGATTGTAGACAAGGACATCAAGCTGAAATGGCAAGAGGTCAATGATGCATTTGTAGGCACATTTTGGGAACACTTCGAAGACCACCAAGTATATTTGTACATTCACAAGTCTAGCAGATACCCTACGTTCCCATGTACGGACATGAAACATTGGATCGTATCGCACACTAATCTTGAGACGATGAAATAGAGGAATCTCAGCTGGACGGAGATTGCTACCTTCAGGGCACAGGATTATGATGAGATGTATCAGATGTCGGAGACCGTGATCATCATGGAGACACCATTTAGCTTACCCAACAACAATGCAAACTCTAGAGACATTTTGAAGAACTGGGTAAAGGAGCCATCTAAATTTAGGATGACACCCAACTAGATCTATAAGACGAAGATAATGTGAAAGGTGTATCAATACTTGGTCATGTTTTCATGTCGACTGTATGGCCAAGAAAGCATGGAAACCTTCCTACATAGTTGGGTGATCATGCTAGACTAACTGGCTAGAGAAGGCAAAGTATGCAACTGGTCCAACATGTTGGCTCATTAGTTGAAGGAACATGTAACAAGGGCTCGACAACTGCCCAAAGGTATGCAAGCAGAGATATACATGTCTGCCTACATCTTGGATGCAATATGTGCCCGAAAGGAGTTCCTAGGCTTGAAGTGGGCATGGACATCGACAAAGACTATTGTGAACACTTATTGTAAGATGTTGTTCGAATGTAGCTTCAGAGGAGTTATCACACGAGCGTCTGATCATTTTGTCACCCCGGTTTACAAGAGGATATTTGAACAGGATCCACCTTGCATGTCGAAGGCAACAATGGAGGCACTGATAGACATAGATGATTGGTATACCTCATCATCCGAAGCCTTCACACAAATGTATAGTGTGTAGAAGCCTCTGCATGTTCTACCGAAGTTTTCCTTCGACATAATTGTCATGCTGGAAGTAGCATATCACATCGCGGTAGGATTGACAGCTAGGCTGCATTGGAAGAAGATGGCACCTTGGCTGGCTCTTCCACTGCGCATTGGGTTATACAAGATTTGGAGTTTCAAGCATGCAGATGTCAAAGAAAAAAAAATGAAGAAGTATCCTTTCAACCTCTGAAGTTACAATCCGTATGGCCCACATTGTCTTGTGAAAGATCACTGCGCTAGAGTACAGTTCAACTGGATCCACAAGGCATGTCATTGGGCAGAGGAGGACCCATGGAGATATTTTTACAACTCCTCTAGACTCAATGAACTGGTCGGCTTCACAATGGAATGGTTAGTGGCAATGTGAAGCAGCATCTTGGAGAGCACCATAAGAAGCAACAACGACAGAGGTGAACATACCAATGTGCGACAAGGGTAGGAGGAAGATTGTCGATTGCATGGCGGAAGAGAAAAGATGCAAGTTCTCATCAGATCCACTTGTGGAGAAACAATCTATGGCTATAGAGGCGAAGAGGAAACAAAACGACAAGAGAAATGCGCAAAGGCAGAGAGAAACAAAGAATGGAGGAAAGAGAGAAGGAGTTGCATGAGTTGAAAGAGCAACTCTGGAAGGAACATGAGTTGTGCAGGTAGGAGAAGGAAGTGCAAAAATAACATGTACAATAGGGGGCATGACTTGGGTAGATGGATGAAACAATGCTCGTACATGTGGCAAACTCATCAGAACAACTAGCATCGGTAAATAGGGTGAACCATTGCAGGACCAGGACTTCGCTCAGGAGATAGAGTGAGCACTTGAACAAATGGATATGGATATGGAGTGACAGGAGTTAGAGAAAGACATTGACCTCATGCCTCACCACCAATAGGTCTACCCACCAACTTCACCACATCCAGAAGATGAGAAATTCCCAAGCGACCAAGGAGACACTGAGATCCTTGGAGATCAACCGGAAGGAGAGATGCATAACATGTCATTTGACGAATGAGTGATCATGTCTGATGTGCACAAACATACAACAACATTGGCCGATGCTACCAGAGCATATGCCAAAGCCACTAGCTTGAGTATTTTCTTTCTGATAACTGAGAACAAGCGAATGACAAAGGAGCTATAGATGGTCAAGTAGGGAGGAGAATTGGTTACAAGATCTGCCCGAGAAGAATTGAAGAAGGAAATACTAGATGAAGTATTTTGCCTTGACATAGTCATGCTAGTGTTGTCTTCCAAGTTTGGTACTGTAAATAAGGCAATCACTCATCTCAATGGATGGCAACAACGATGTGCTAGAAGAGCACATATCTTGTCAAAAGTGCATGTTGTTGTTGATTACATGAAAACATGGACAATGAGATACAAGGGAGACCCACTTCACTTGCCTAAGATGATGAAGCCAAGAGCAGTCAAGCTGAAGGCATGCATATGGAGTCAGATCTGGAACTATGAAGAGCTCCCATAGCTCATCACTAGTCTACAAGCTTCCCATGCATGTGTATTTAAGAATATGGATGTTGTGTGCACACATGCAATCCCATCTATTGGGACTCTCACCTAGGTGAAGACAAAGTCACATGTCCAACTAGAGCTTGACTCATACTTTGATGAGTTGATGCACATAGCCACCAACTCAGACTTGTCCATTAGTGCAGACACAATGCACAAGTATGTTTCTGGTCTGACTACGCTGAAGACAATGGTGCACATGCTATCAGATGAGTTGGACAGAGGAGCCTGAGTAGTGTACCCAGATGCTATGGAGGCTAGAGTTAGGTTCCTAAAATATGTCACCTTGGAGTACACTGACACCATCACTGACTACTGATCTTGGAATCAGTTCGCCACTGTCAATCATCGCGAGGATGTCGAAGAGTTGGACTTCCCATGGTTGTCCGAGTCATAGTGATGTCTTGAATGGCTTTCTCAAGCCATTTTGTCTCACATGGGTACATGTGAATTTCAATGTAACATCTCGTCAAGTGTAAGTTCAAGTGTCGATAGTTGGATGTAACAGTCATAGAGTAGATGAAGAGTCATGAGGGTAGATGAACTGTCACAAAGGGGAATGTCAAGGGCCACCCCACCCTTTGCTCTAAATAGTCCCTCATAACTCATTGCAAAGGATTTTGGTCAGCCAAGCTTTGATAGGAGTAACTTAGAGAAAGCTTGGACAATATTGTAACACGCCTTGGCTTCTCCACTGTGCAGAGCTAGTATATCTCTTTGGAGGAGCAAACGGTTGTGGTTGTAATGTTCTGCTATCGAAACTAGTGGTTGGACATGGATGTATTGTATGACTGAAAATTATACTTCTTAATATAATAGAGCCAACACATTTCATGCATATGTTGTATTGTATTCCAGCTATCTTGTTTACTCTAAATGATATATGTATTTTTTTTCTTACGCATGCATGTATAGACTATTCTATATAAGCATGTATGAATCTTTTTGAAATGTGCTATTGGTTTAACCATCACTTTGGATTGCTTGCTGACTTGCTTTCCAGCTTATGATACATCTTCGCTCGTGTGTTCCCTTCCAAGCCGTGTACTATTATAGGTTTCCAAGGGGCGCACTCACCTCACCCTTAGTGTGTTAGAACCTCTCATGAACCTCTCACTCACCTCACCCTTTAGTGTGTTGGAAATAATGAGAGGGGTGGTGACTCAATATTACTTCTACAATTGTTACTTTCATGCAAAATTATAACAAAAAATGTATAATAAAAATAATTTTATTAACAAGAATTGATGAGGACTCCAATCCTCTTTACAACAAATCAAGTGCAATAATAGGTTAGGGCTCCAACCCTAAATGAAGACTCAAATATTCAAATAAACTAGTTTCAAACATATATTTCACCAAGCACCAACTTGGCCTTCTTGAGGCCTCTAATCCTTTAGGGCTCCATGTTGAAAATAGCAACAAGAAATGCTAAAAATAGAATTGCTAAAAATAGAACTGCTATAAATAGCAGTTCAACCAGCGTTGAACATAACAAGAAGGAATGAAAAATGGAAGTGCTAAAAATAGTGCTCTATAAATATAATTTTGGGATACCTTCCTATTTTAGTCAGTCCCTAAACTAAAATAGTGAAGTAAAATTTGAATTTGATCTTAGCAATTGTTTGTAAAATAATTAATTAATTCTTCTTGAGTTAATTAGTTAAGGAAAATCAAAACATGAAGTCTATGTGGGGGCATGCAACAGTTTCTCCATTAATTGAGGAATTTATCCATTAGTTAAAGAGATAAGGATGAGTTGTAATTAGTTGGCTCAGTTAAATTGAGTCAAGTCCAGTTAGATTAATTCAAACAGTTTGTTGAATTAATGTAAGTTCCGTTAGTTAATGCTTGCATGCATGTAACTGCTGCACTTCAGATAATTGAATATTCTCTCATAAATAACTCATGCATGTCAGTTCAGTCAGAGACCTAGTTGAGATTAGATGGAGGGGCAGTGTACTATCTATTGCTAGAATATTCCATTGTGAATATTTTTTTGCATGCAGAAGGAATTCTTTCCTTGAGGATTGCGCAGTTACTTCTTCAGGTTTTGTGAATGTGATGAGGCCAATTCACACATGTGGCTTCACTGGACCCCAAGAAAAGCTGCGCAAGGAAATAGGAGGCTTGGAGTGCTTGAGGAGGATATATACTATGTCTATTCAGTTTGTAAGCTGTATTGTTTTGATTGCAGAGAGAGCAGGATAGCTTGAGAGCTGATTCTTTTTGTAACTTGAACAAGATTTCAACTTGTATGATAATACAGAGATTGAGGTTTTAGGCTAAGGCATTCCCTGGGTTATTTCTTCTGTGTTATGTGTGATTGATTTCTTATTCTCAGTTATATGTGTTCTCTTGATCTTTCTCAATTTGATTAAGCTTCTGCAAAGTGTTGTAGAAGTAGATCTTGTATTGTGTTTTAGTATATTGCATAATCTGTTGATCTACAGTGGGAATTTCTACATGGTATCAGAGCAAAGGTGATCAAGGTGGAGAACAATATATTAGAAGGAGAGGTTCAAAGTTTGTGGTTCCTGAATATAGAAATTAGTTCTTATCACATCTCAATTTCACCAATGGTGTTCAGTGGTTTAAGACTTGAGTATGCCCTTTATGGCAACTCGAATTATGTAGCCTGGAAGGATCGCATGGAGGTAGTATTAGAGGATAATGGTATAAAGGACTTCATTGATCAAGAAGTCCCCAAGCCGATTGATGCTACTCAACTGGTGAAATGGAAGAAATGTATGGCTAGAGCAAGGAGAATCCTCCCGGAGGGAGTTCGAGACCACATTGTATCGAGCCTCCATGGGAAGGAGACACAATTTTCGATGTGGAAAAAATTGAAAGATTTATATCAGAATAGCAGTGATCAGAGGAAGCTGGCACTGAAAGACAGGCTTCGTAAGATCAAGTGTGAAAAGGGAAACACGATCTCTACATATCTGAACAAGCTCACCACCTACAGGGATGAGCTTGGAAGTGTAGGGATCATGACCACTGATGATGACATGGTGAGTCTTGCACTCCTTGGTCTTCTTAAGATCTGGCATAGCTACCAAGACTCGGTTAATAGAAGAGAAAAACTTCCAGATTGGGAACGACTTTGGTCGGATTTGATGCAGGAGGAAATAAGAAGAAGCACCAAAGATGGATCCTCATCGAAGCAAGATGATGAGGAAAATCTAGCCTTAGCGAGTAAGGCGAGGAAAGGGAAAGGGAAGGTGTCCCATTCCAAGTTCGGTTCTTCCCATGGTGGGAAGAAGATTGACAAATCGAAAGTGCGATGCTTTCATTGTCATGAAGTGGGCCATTATTCTACGAGTTGTCCACAGAAGAAATCCAAGAAGGGTTCCTCCAAGGGATTTGATGGTGAGGCACTAGCCTCACAGTTTGAGCTAGATTTCTTGCTTATCGCATGCATGGTTTCATCCATGGTGGGATGTGTTAGTCCTTACAATCTCCTAGGCTAAAAATGAAATCAACAAGTGTAACCTCAAACCACTTCTACTGAGTAGCTAGCCCTACTGAGCATGAGAGGGATCTCTCTAAGTCTCTTATCAGTGATATGACTTTAAAGCAAATGAATTTTAGGCTAGACATGTGTATTTGTTTGTTTGTGAAAATTTGGTTTTTTAAGGATTTGTTGAGCTTAGGGTTTGGAGCCACAAGTAGGTCTAGGCTGTGGGAATGCAGGAGCAAACATAAGAAGGAGATAGATGTCAGAAGCCATGGTGTAATTTGAGTATTTTTCAGTGCAATATAGAGGATATAGTGTGGAAGAAACTAATGAGCATTAATAAACATGATTTCATTAGCTTAGGAAGACAAAACACATAACTATGAAAACCAGATAATAGAGCTTTAAAAACAAGAATTCTGAGTATTTTATCACAAGGTATTCATAGAAAGAAGAGATATAATGTAGATAAAGATTTTTAGACCATGAGAAAAAAAGAAAGAATGAAGTATAAGCACCATGAACTCATTGGGCTAGAGTTCCTTGAAAATAGTTGCAACCTGTGTCTGTATTAGCTGAAATATGATTACAATGCATGCCTCCTTTACAAAAAGTTCAACCCTATTCTCCTGAAGTGAAATAGTACTTATAGACTCTCCTAGACCACTTTCCCACCTTCAGGAGTCGAATTCCTTGGTGGAGGAACTGACTCCAATATTCTCTCAACCAACAGGTGAGAGTGAGAAGGTGCAACTCAAACACCTCATGAAGAGTTTGTTTAGGAGTTTGCTTCTTTTATGAGGACTAGAAACTAGAAATTTTACACAGTGAAATTTTACAAATAAAAACACAGAAAGTGCAGAAGCACAGCTCCGACTTTGAGCTGATTTTTAGGTGCCTTCCAGGGGTAAAAATGAAAATATGGGAGAATGGTCAACTAGCCCTTCAAGTCTAGTTTCCATAACAGTTTGAATTTCTGAATTTGGAGCATGGGAAGACCTTCCAAACTCCATTCTCCTAATGTCACTCCAGAAGCATAACTCTTGTCAAAAAATGGTCCAGAAAGCTAGTTTTTTGTGATTTTTTTGCACTTTTCCCCAAAACTAACCCACCTCTGCAAAATTTGGGCAAATGGATTTTTAGAGGATGCCAAGAAATTTCCAAAAATGTAGACCTTTCCTCAAATGGAGGCCTGAGGAGAAAGCGTAGCACCTTGAAAGGCTAAATTTCTGAGTTTAGACCAAAATTTGCCAAAAAACTCAAAATGATCAGAATTGGCTCAAAATTGGAGGGAAGGTTTAAAAATGAGTTTGTTATAGCTTCATGTATGATTTAGAAAGAATATCCAAATTTCCCTTATCCTTTTGATCTTTTTTGGTCTCCTTGAGGTTGTTTTTAAGTTGTTTCACTTTGACATTGGCGATCATGTTTTGAGCTTGATAATGATGCACCATGTGTCTGAGCATTTGATTGTCTCCGTTTGCCTTCTCTAGGAGCTTATCCAAGTGTTCATTCGCCATATTAAGCTAATATTCTTTATCTTGATGTACCTCTAAGGCAATCATTTCCTCTAGGTCAAGGTCTTCATTGAGCAAAATTTGTTCTTGTTCCTCTTGTAAAGCTTTCTTGAGGCCTCTTGTTCCTGGTATTTTCCTTTTTCTTGTACCTTTTGATCCTTCAGGCTCACTTGATTCTATGATCTCCTTGCCTTTTCCAACCTTCTGCAATAACTTGGCTTGTTCTTTTTCCATGATTAGCTGTTTAGTCTTAAGCTGACTATTTTCTTGCTCAAGGAAGCAAATGATGAAATGAGGGAGTTAGGGAAGGGAGATGATGATAAGGAAATTTTGGGAGATGGATACGGGTGGTATAAAACTTAGGAAGCTTAAATGGAGTGAAATGAGGGAAATAAATGATTAGGAGAAATTGAAAAATAGAGCTGCTAGGAAATCTACTCAAAATGCTAGGTATGAGCTAGGGTTTAGGTAAGGGTGAGGCAATCTGATGATTGATAAGATATTTAGTGAATCAAAAGGAATTTTAAACATGTACAGAGGTGTGAAGTGGAATATTACATGTTTCCAATATCAAAGCTAACCAAGCTATCAGTTACACTAGTGCTTGCAACATGAAAATTTCACCTAAACCCTAGATGAAGAGAACTTGCATTTGCATTCATCTTTCCAAAGGAAAAAGGTGAGCAAAAGACTTATAATTACTTGTGAGCAAGCTCAGAATAGAAATAAATAGGTTTTCAAGCTTCAAAATCAAAATTTGGGTGAGTTTGGATGAGTTTTGGGTTGCTCTGGCACAAGCACATCGCAGTTCATAGAAGCGCAGTGCCAAAGCGCAACGCAGTTCATAGAAGCACAATGCAGTTCATAAAAGCGTAGCACCATCTTCCAAACCACGTTTAGGGGCCTCAAACTACTTCGAATTGAGTGCTTGATAGCACGTTGGAAAGATATTTAAGTCTGATATAATATGGACACCTCAAGAATGTAATTTGGACACTCCATGAGGGATAAATATTGATTTTCCCAAGGTCACTCCAAAAACTCAGGGTTTCTCTGACAAGAGCACAGTGCCGACTTGCATAGCACTTTTGGATGCCTTCCACTAATCCAAATAAAATGATGAAGGTACCATTGGAAATCTTAGGATGTCTGCTACATAATAAAGTCCTTAAGAACTTCCACCACTTGTTCCAAACCCTTGAAAAACTATCTTGAAGTCAAGTTGTCCAGAAGTGCAGCAACTCTCCTGTAGCAAGTGTATTTTGGAAATTTGTTTGAAATCGTAACACCTGTGCATAAAATGAAGGAGTTTTTTGTTCCTTGGACTATAATGGACACAAAAATCTTTCACTTTTGTAAAAATATTTTCCATTTGGTTGGAAACATATTTTGAAGAAAACATGTGCTTATGAGAAATGATGAGGCGAGGTAGTGTACTACAACATTCTCTTATTTGAAATAAAACATTACCTTTACCTTTATTTTTCTTTCCCTAAGCTGCTAACTCCCTTTACCCACTTAATCACATGATGGACATACTTTTGGCAACATATGGTATTGTGATGACACATGAAGTGAAATCCTAGACCATGACCTAAAATGAGGAATTTAACCATTTCATGACCCAAGACATTTAAATGAAGATATGATACCTCGAAGAAGACAATGAACATGATGAGTGATGAAGACCATGAGTAAGTTAAGTGAGTAGCAGTGACCTAGACACAATAACCAGTGACCAAATTTTTATTTGAAGACTCACTGAAATGAAAAAAATTTGACTTGACACCCTAACAACACCTTGTAAGAGCATATTGATCATTGGTGACAGGCTAACAATATTGACACTAACATTGGCTCCAACTGGGGATGGTAGCTCCTTGGAGGTGTCAAGAACTTTGTAGACCAAGTAGCCTTATCCATTGGGCAATGGAGTCAGAATGCAGATACTAAACTCAAACTGAAAAATGACTAACTAATCGACTGACTTGAATCTAAAAAACATATTGACTGAACTTACTTATGGCAGAAGACCATTAGGATCTTAGGGCCTTCACCTCAGGCTTCAAATCCTGATGATAACTGCCCACTTGCTGAAGATGTATATACAATCATGTGTAATGATCCCTCCAGTGTAACCAATCCAGCAAGTGGCTACTTACTTGAATCTTGCTTGTACCTTCCTTGAGTAGGTAGAACAAGCAAAAGCTAGGCAACTTCGAGTTTCCATTGAACATGTGCTCATGATCCATAAATACAAGAAAATTCATCTTTCTAGATGGCCGCAACAAATTGGCAATAGGGTTTATAATAATATGGGATATTAGCATATCTTGAAAGTCAGAAGAAATACAAGCACACTCTTTGTTTTCTAAATTTGGAGGAAGACCATCATGTGCAAGTGGCTCTAAAGCAACCTCTTCTTCATCGTTGCTTTCCTCTTCATAATCTGCTCGTAATGTTTGATGATTATTCTCTGCCATAATTGCATTGTCTGAAACCTTCACACATGCCAATTTAGAATTATGATTTGCATGAATCTTCCCTTGAAATAGTGCTTCAGAAAATGGATGAGCTGGAGAGACATATGAGTGGTGAGTGTCTAGCGATCCTTGTTCATACATTTCATCAGAAACCTCATCTTGGTCTTCACGAACCTGATCTTCAAATAAAACCTTAGAGAAAGAACAATCTGAAAGAACAAGTGAATGACTATCTTCATACCTCTCATCCAAAAGATAGGGTTTTGGATGCTCATGGAAAACTTTAAAAGTAGCAACCACTTCAAGTATGTTTTATTCCTCATGTGCTTCAACAGGAAGAATATCAATTTGACTGCCACAAGAATCAAGGGAAACAACTTCTTGCTCACTATTTCCTTGCAAAAGTAGATGATCATTGTCATTAGATGGTTTAATGCTTAAGTTTTTTGTACATGAAATTTCAGAATTTTCACTTGGACCAATTTCTTCTTGACTATTAGGATGCATATTTGTTTCATCTTCAAGCAAAGAAGGATTTGATGTGTTTTGTGAATGATCCTTTGTATCAAAGAAACTAATCTCTATTATTTTTTGTTGGGAAGAATATTCATAAAGGTCCTCTATGATCTCATAATCTAGACATTCTTCATCACCAAAAGTTTCTTCAAGGTATTGAATGAAGTTTTCACATGATTCACAACAATCTTCAAACAACAAAAATGAATGATGAGATTTTCCATAAAACACAAAGAATGTTGTGTGGAATTATTTAAGAGAGAATAAGCTACATGGCTTCAATCCTTCATTCCATGATCTTGCTTTTCCTTCTAGGGTAGCCATAAACATTTTCATCAAACAATCCTCATGAAACTTAATCCTGAGCTTATGTATATGCCAATGAAATTTGATTAGATGCAGAATAATCTCATCCTTATTTCCATCTGTGAATTTGGGCAAATTATTTTGCCAATCTATGCAAGGAATTCGATTTGGAAAACTAGGAATATGAGCTCAATTCATAGGAGCATACCTTTGAGTAGTTGAATCCATCTTGAAAATAATTAAGACACCAAGAAGTTATTCAAACTACCGGTTTTTGAACAAATTGACTGTGGGAGAAGCTTGAGCAATGTTGCATGACCAAATCCTACCACTGCATTTGTGGGCTGAGGCATGCAATACAACAGTATACTTACAGATCAGAAGCCTGCACCATATATTGGGGATGAAGACACCTATGGAGGCCTATTCCAGGAAGCAACCTGATGTAAGTCACTTCCGAATCTTTGGATCATTAGTTTACTGTCATGTGACCAAAGATGCCAGGAAGAAGCTAGACTCAACAACTGAGTTGGGAATATTTGTGGGGTACATGGATACACCCCACAACTATTGGGTGTACCTACCTTCCACTTAGAGGACTGTGGTACACAGGGATCTGAAGTTTGACAAGCAAAAAGCCAAGAAAGTGTGACTTGAGAGGGAGTTCAAGTTGCATGCAGAGGAGGAACTTTCAGTTCCTAAGGAGGAGGAGCCTCAGATTGATGTGGAGTAGCCGCATGCAAAGGATCCGAGAGTGGAGACATCCACTCATGTTGATACTTCCAGAGATGGGCAGAAATGCTCAAGGGAAGCTGTCAGGTTGATGCTGGATGCATGAGAGAATATGGGACAACCATCATCTCAGCACAGACAGAGGAGGTCTCTCAAGCGGTACACTGGGTACATGGCCTTGGTTGATGAGTGTGCAACAACCAGTCTGGGTTGATGCAATGGTAGAGGAGTATGACTCTATCATTCGGAACAGTGTGTGGGATGTTGTCCCAAGGCCTCAGGGCAAGTCAGTGGTGAGGTCCAGATGGCTTTACAAGTTAAAGCAGGCAGTTGATGGCAGTGCTGAGAAACATAAGGTAAGGTTTGTTACCTGGGGTTTCTCACAAGTCGAGGGGATCGACTATGATGAGACTTTTGCTCCCGTAGCAAGGTACTCATCAATTAGATCGATATTGTCACTATCAGCATAGATGGGGTGGAAGATCCACCAAATGGACATGAAGACAACATTCATCAATGGGAAGATTGAGGAGGAGGTGCACATTGAGAAGTTAGAGGGTTTCGAGACCTTTCATCATGAGTTGCATGTGTGAAGACTCAGGAGGGCTTTGTATGGGTTGAAGCAAGCACCCCGTGCTTGGTACACCAGAATTGATAGCTATTTCACCGTTTGGGCTTCACCAAGAGTGAAGCAGATGCGAACCTTTACCACATCATGGTAGAAGGTAAAGCATTAATCATTTTTCTTTATGTCAATGATCTGATTTTGATAGGTGATGATCAACTGATACAGTCTTGCAAGGAGTACCTTGCAAGAGAGTTCGAGATGAAGGACATGGGCCTTATGCACTACTTTCTAGGCATGGAGGTGTGGCAGAAAGATGGGGAAGTATTTGTGTCTCAAGGCAAGTATGCCAATGAGATACTCAGGCGCTTTCATATGGAGAAGTGCAAGCCCATGCAGACTCCTCTAGCTGGGAACTAGAGGAAGGAGGATGCTACTTCAAGTGAGGTAGTAGCTGCTACTATTTATTGGTAGCTGGTGGGTTCACTTATGTATCTAGTGAACACACGACCCGGCTTATGCTTTGCGGTGAACCAACTGAGTCAAGCTATGGTTCAGCCTACCAAGATGTTTTGGAAGGCAGCGAAGCATGTGCTGAGATACCTCAGAGGCACATCCCAGTCCAGATTGTGGTACAAAAGAATAGAGGGAGTGAAGCTTCAGGGCTTCACAGATGCAGATTGGGCAAGGAGTCCATTAGACCAGAAGAGTATTTTTGGAGGAATCTTCAACCTTGGTTCAGCTGCAATTTCCTGGTACAACAGGAAACAGAGATCAATTGCACTTAGCTTAGTAGAGGTTGAATACATGGCTACTGGTCAGGCTACATGTGAGGCCATTTGGATGCGGAATATTCTAGTAGGATTGTTTGGTTAGAGGATGGATCCTACAGTGATCTACTGCGATAACCAGAGTTGTATCAAACTCTCTGAGAATCCAGTTTTTCATGACAGGTCCAAGCACATTGATATCCAGTGTCACCATCTTCGAGACTTTGTGGTCAAGAGGATCATGTTGTTGCTGTATGTTTCGACCGACGAACAAGATGCAGATATTTTGACTAAGGGATTGTCAAAATTCAAGTTCGAGTTCCATAAAGATAGGATTGGGGTTACTGATAATCACTTTCTTGTTGAGAGGGAGTGTTGAAAATAGCAAAAAGAAATGCTAAAAATAGAATTCTATAAATAGCATTTCAGAATGCCTTCCTATTTTATTCAGTCCCTAAACTAAAATAGTGAAGTAAAATTCGAATTTGATCTTAGCAGTTGTTTGTAAAATAATTAATTAATTCATCTTGAGTTAATTAGTTAAGGAAAATCAAACATGAAGTCTATGTGGGAACATGCAACAGTTTCTCCATTAATTGAGGAATTTATCCATCAGTTAAAGAGATAAGGATTAGTTGTAATTAGTTGGCTTAGTTAAACTGAGTCAAGTCCAGTTAGATTAATTCAAACAGTTTGTTGAATTAATGTAAGTTCAGTTAGTTAATCCTGCATGCATGTAACTGCTGCACTTCAGGTAACTGAATATTCTCTCATAAATAACTCATGCATGTCAGTTCAGTCAGAAACCCCGTTGAGATTAGATGGAGGGGCAGTGTACTATCAGTTGCTAGAATATTCCATTGTGAATATTCCTTGCATGCAGAAGGAATTCTTTCCTTGAGGATTGCACAATTACTTCTTCAGGTTTTGTGAGTGTGATGAGGCCAATTCACACATGTGGCTTCACTGGACCCCAAGGAAGATTGCATAAGGAAATAGAAGGCTTGGAGGGCTTGAGGAGGACATAAACTATGTCTATTCAGTCTATGAGCTGTATTGTTTTGATTGCAGAGGGAGCAAGATAGCTTGAGAGCTGATTCTTTTTGTAACTTGAACAAGATTTCCACTTGTATGATAATACAAAGATTGAGTTTTTAGGCTGAGGCTTTCCCTGGGTTATTTCTTCTGTGTTATGTGTGATGATTGTTTATTCTTAGTTATATGTGTTCTCTTGATCTTGCTCAATTCAATTAAGCTTCCGCAAAGTGTTGTAGAAGTAGATCTTGTATTATGTTTTAGTATATTGCATAATCTGTTGATCTACAGTGGGAATTTCTACACTCCAAACCTCTCAATTAGTTTAGGATCCAATATGGTCTTCTTAAGGCCTCCAATCCTCTAGGGTGCCAACCCTCTCCTTTAATTATTCAATATAGGTACAAATGGTTCTTCAAGGCTTCCAATATATTTTGCAACAAGCCTTGATAATCTTAAAAAATTCCCTCAATTATCTCTAATAACCATTCCTTCATCAATGACAACTTTAACATCCATACAAGGTGTCTCAAAGACTCTTCATGATACTCAAACAACTTCCTTAAATGTTACTCCATGAAATCTTCTATCATGCATCAATGTCACCATGAATGTCTCCAAGTTTAGCCTCTACAAGTGTCTTCAGCAGTTCTTCAATAATGAAAGATGTCTTCAATATGTCGCTCCAAAAAGAATTCAAGGGGTCCTTTTTCAATGTAACACCATGAGGGATTTAGTTGTGCATCATGTTACCTCATATACTTCTCCAATGTTCCAACTATCAAGCCTACTGTAAGACTACCAACCACTGTCCTCATTAAATCTCCAAAAAATTTATGCAACTTTTAAAGTCTTCAGAGGGTATCACTATAACTCCACCATAAAACCTGCTTCAAATGATCCCAAATCTAGTAGAATTTATTTCAATCTTGTTTCAGCCAATATCCAAAAATTTGTTTAAGATTCACCACAAAGCCACAAATTCGTGCTCCTCTGCTACAGAGAAGGATTGGTAAGTTTCTCCAAATAAATTCTCCAAGGTGTTCAAATGTTTTTTAATAGGTATCCACACTAGACTTTAAGGGATATTCAATAATCCTTCACAAGGATGTCTCAAGGGATTCCAAAGGCTTCTTTAGAAAGGACTTCAAGATACTTCAACCAAGTCTTCAATTTTGTCTCTAATAAAACTCCACAAGGGTTGTATTATAGGTTCTTAAGTCAACACAATGAGGTTGCTCTTGCAGGTACTTCAACCAATGCTTCCAAATAGGGTTTTCCACAAGCAGTCAAAAATTACTTTAGGTTTTCTTAGTGTTTTTAACCTTGTCACACAAGCCACAAATATAAACTGTGATTTGGCCACAGGTCGTCAACGATGTCTTCCAAAAAAAATTTCTCCATAAGTTTGTTTTGCTACCCCTCAGTCCAAGGTCATAGGTCTTAAAACATCTCAAGACAAACTTTAACAAGTCAAGTTTCCACAGATGTGAGTTCCACTAGCAAGATACAAGTTTGAGGTACAAAGAGGGCTGAAATTGTAGTCTTGAGGCAACCAACTAGAAATTTACTTTTTTTATATACAAGTCTATAGTTTTTATGGCTTAGATTCAAGATACAGGTCTGCCACAAGCTCATGAGTCTTTCTGCTATAGAAATGAAGTGTGTGGTCTGCCACAATTCTGAGTTAGACTTAGGTTTGAAGTGTTATCTCAGTTCCACAATTTTCAGAAGTTCTCTACACGTCTGAAATCTCTAGCTCAAAATATCCCCAAGAAATTGTCCTAGATTTACTCCAAAAGTGTTCTATAGGAGCAACCTGAAATTCTCTTTTTATCTTACATCTTCTGTTAATCATTTCTAAAATTCTTGAGCTTTTTTTTCATGCCTAACCGAACGACACATTTACCTGTATATATAGTTGTTTTTATATTGTGAAGAGACACAACCGCTGAAGAGACATGTTTGCATATGTGAGCCTACTTAAGTTGGATTTGAATTTTTTTGTTATTTGACACATGCATATTTCAAAATTCAATAACTCTTCAAGGGTAAAAATTTATAGGGAATTAAAATACTAATTAGAAATGGTTCTTTAAAGTTGGTTAAAGAACCATTTCAAGATAATGTGTCTAATGTCAACAAATAATTTTCTTTTATAACAGTCCCTAGAATTTATGGCAACGCATTGGAATTTTATGATATGATTGATTATGGGATTAGGATTAGTGATTTATTCATGCATAGGCTTAGGGTGTGCAAGTGCTTCTAGATTAGTGCTTCTTCTACATGTGTTATTTTATTCATTGGAATTAGGGCATCTTCACATGGGTATTTAGGGATTTTAGGTCAACATTAGCATGTTTATGGTTTCATCATTTAGGACTTAGGGATAGTTCTATATATATGACAAGTCTTCATATTAGCAAGGGTTTCTTGTGAATATAGGGTTTTCACTCAACACTTCTAGGGTTTTCTCTTTTAACACAAAGGGCTTTGATAATGTACCAAAGTTTCCATCTTATTGACATCAATGACAACTTATCAAACAATCTCCACCTTTTTAATTGATGGAGATATTCTCCCTCTTTCAGAATTCTCTCCCTATTTGACATCAATGGAAACTTCTTCATATGATGCCCTCGTTGTCCTTGTACCACTCCTTCTTGTCATCATGCTGGTCCTCATATCTTCATTAAGGATAACTCCCCCTAACTGTATGTTGGTCTTCACATCAGATAGCCATGTTTGTTATGATAGTGTTTGACATGTGCCCCCCCTAATAGTATGCATGATCTTCTAAACAGGTAGAACCTTGGTGGAATATAGTTTCTATATGTGATGCCCTTAAATTGATCAACAACAAGGATTGATGCTTTGAGCATTCAAGGAATATTTAACATGTTCTTCTTCCAATGAAATTTGCTTCCTTCTCCAAACCTTGGTCACCATTTTTTCCTAGTTTGTTGACAACTCTTTAGATTTTTTAGGAACCGTCTTCAAGTTTCAATCTCGAGCTATATGTCAAACATTATGGAATTTGAACCATTGTGTTGTGTATATGAATGATGGAGCACAATTTCTATTGGTAAGTATACTGGAGTATCTCTCCACACCTTTATTTCCAAGGAACTAATTTGATTCCTCATAGATTTCTTTTCTATATGCTTTGCAATCCTTTTCCATATGCCCAAAATTTGTATAAGAGTAACAATAGCCAAAAAATATAGTTTTATACTTGGAGAATGAGGATTGCATTGGTATACTTCTGAAGTTATTCTTCCTTGAGATTCTTTGGTGATATTATTTGCTGATTGCATCATGTATTATTGGAGAAAAGGATCTTCCAATGTTATTTTTACTCTTCTACTCACTTCTGCTAGAGTTGGGGATACAAATTTCAATATTCTCCACATTCTTGCCTTTTGATGCATCAGTGTTTGTGTCACTTTTTCTAGAATATTTACCTGCATATCTAAGACCAAATTTGTTAGGGGATCTTTGATGACTGAGGATTTCATCAAGGGCTTGAGAACTTAGTATCTCCCCACACCTTTATTTCTAGGGAACTAATTTGATTCCTCCTATATTTATTTGCAATATGCCTTGCAATCCTTTTCCCTATGTCGAAAATTTGTAGAAGAGTAACAATAGCCGAAAAATATAGTTTGATACTTGGAGGATGAGGATTTCCTTGGTATACTTCTGAAGTTATTCTTCCTTGAGATTCTTTGATGATATTCTTTTGCTGCTTGCATCATGTATTCTTGGAGAAATGGATATTCCAAAGTTATTTTGATTCTTCTACTTGCTTATGTTGGAGTTGGGGATACAACTTTCAAGCTTCTCCACATTCTTGCCTATTGATGCATTAGGGTTTGCATCACTTTTGCTAGAAGATTCACTTGCATATCCAAGACCAAATTTGTCAAAAGTGGATATTTGATGACTGAGGATGTCATCCAAGGCTTGAGAAATTTTCAATTTCTAGTTTAAATGATCAACTTCATTCTTTAGAAATATAATCTCTTATTTCATCTTCTCACAATCCTCATCTTTCTTTGCCAATTTATTATGCATTTCTTCCTTCTTCCTTGTTTCTTCACATGTTTGTACTTTGAGAGATAAGACATTTGATTTCATTTTGAATATCTCTTCATCCTTTTCCTTTAGTTGACATTACATGGCCTTTCTTTCCTTCTCTGCTTAATCATCATTTCCACTAAGGAGGACCAATTGTTCCTTCAAATTATTGCCTTCAACTTCTTGAATTTGTTTCTTTGCTTCTTCTAGTTGAGCTTTTAGGGAAAGGACTTATTATTTACACTACCCAATTTCTACTTCGACTTAGTTCAATTCGTGAGAACTTTGTTTAATACAATTTTCCAAATTGTCTTCCTTTATTTTTTCTTTTTTCTAATTGATTTGTCATGTATATGACTTATTCATGATGTCTCTTCTTGTTATGCTTCAATTCTTCCTTAATTTTTTTGAGATCCTCATTCATTTATTGTATTAAAAGGAATACTTCCTTCTTTATCTTTTCAAGATCATGATCAACATCTTGTACTTGTTTTTTGAGTTCCTCATTTTTCTTTTTCAAACTACTTATCTCTTCTACAACATCTATAAGCTTTGCCTTGAGATCTATTTTAGTTTCTTATTCAGAGTTCTCTTCATCATCATCTTCATTTATGAAATTGGTACCTTCATTTTTTCTTTCAGTTGTCTTCTTTGGTTCATCTTTGTGCTCTTTTCCATCAACTTCTTGATCAACGATCATGACCAATAATCCTTTTGAGTGAAGATTTTGAAGATTCTCCCAAAACTCTTTTGTTGATGAGAATTTATCCACTTTGACCTTTATAGGATATGGGAGGATTCTTATAATCACCTTCATATATATTGCATTGCATTCATTTGATTCTCCTGAGATTCCCAAGTCATTGATTCCCATATCTAAAATCCAAAGGTTATCAAATAAGTCTTCATTCTTATTTTCCATATTTCAAAATTTGTTCCATTGAATATGGGGGCATTGCATGTCTAATTATCCACTAAGGACATGACACCTTTAGAGGTCTTGCAAGTCTTGTTCCTTGACTTTTCCATTTGTGTTCTAAGGATATACATTCCAATTGCTAAGCTGTGAGTGAAGGTACTGACAATGATACCAACTGTTGGAAATACTGGGAGGGTGGGTAAATCAATATTTCGTTCTACAATTGTTACTTTTATGCTGATTAATATTACTTAATAAAATTATACCACAAAATGTACAATAAAAATAATTTTATTAACAATAACTGATGAGGAATCTAATCCTATTTACAATGAATTAAGTATAATAATAGATCAGGTATCCAACCCTAAATGAAGGCTCCAATATTAAATCAACTAGGCTCTAACATATATTTCACCAAGCATTAACTTGGTCTTCTTGAGGACTCCAATCCTCTAGGGCTCCAACCCTCTGAATTGGTTCATGCTCAAGCCTGATCATCTTGAGGA
This sequence comes from Pinus taeda, assembly GCA_000404065.3. Classification (NCBI taxonomy): domain Eukaryota; kingdom Viridiplantae; phylum Streptophyta; class Pinopsida; order Pinales; family Pinaceae; genus Pinus; species Pinus taeda. Next base: position 19,578 of record APFE030810358.1, read on the forward strand.
CTCCAATACTCTAGGGAACCAACCATGTCGCTCTATTATTCAATATAGGTACAAATGGTTCTTCAAGGCTTCCAATATATTCTGCAATAATTCTTGATAGTATTCAACAATTCCCTCAATTAATCTCCAATAAATTTTCATTCATCAATGACAACTTTAGCATCCACAGAAGGTGTGTCCAAGACTCTTCAAGATACTCAAGCAACTTCCTTAAATGTTACTCCATGAGGGCTTCAATCATGCATCAATGTCACCAATAATTGTTATAGACATTTTTGGGCACTTCAACCCCAATCACAAATGTCCATAAACTGAGGGCTCCTATGTTAGAAAATTATATATTACGGAGCAATGGAACACATAAAATATTGTAGAAATATAAACACAGAATATGCATAAAACAAGAGAGACACAGATATATGTGGTTCACTCAGTTTGGGCTACGTCCACCCCGAACAGCCAGTCCTTCCTTTCTATTATCCAGCAAAATGAAGAGACACAACCTACAGCAAATCCGTTGTAATATCCTCTGTTTTCTCTCACAGTCTCACCTCTCTATTTTCTGCTCACACATATAGAATACACATCTATCTCAGCCTCAAATACAATACCCTCATACAAAGAGAGGGGTTGCCTTCTAGGGAAAAAAACCCTAAACTAAACATAAGTTCTACCATCAGATCATCCTCCTAATGAACGGCCCAGATTGACTAGAAATTACTATAATTTTACAAGGCAAATTTACATTTGTTTTTAGCTTCGGGCACCAGGGGACCGCTGGCCCCCGGATGGAGGGGTGTACAAACTTCCTGGGGTATACATCTGGCTGAAACAAAGACCTCTGAACAATCATGCTCCACACAAAACCTCCTAAGTCCCTAAAAGTGTTGCTTCACTACCTAAAGGAACAAGGTCAACTGATTACATCATCTCCCAGAAGTTCTCCACTGAACACTGCTCATAAATGGTCAAAACTGGACCATACTAAAAGCTCAATGTAGAGGGTGCGATGCATATTACATTCCCAATGTACAGGGTGCGATGCATACTGATTTTCTCCTCTGTAGGGTGCGATGGTCGGGAATGGAAAAATGGCAGGGACAAAAATGCGAGGTGGAAGATCATGGAATCTTCCAGAAGCTTCCCCTCTGACATTTGCCACTCCATTTTCGACCAGGGATGAGTAAGAGATCATCATTCTCCAAGTGGAAGCAGGAACTATCAGAGAGAGGACACTAATTAAGATCCCAAAAGATGACTCACCTCTCTGTAATCATATATATATGGATCCCTCATCACAGAGATCCAGAGGCTGGAATTTTGTATCTTATAGAGAAGTGCTATTGGTATTCCGGTGTACATTATCAGTGTTGGGTGATTTAGATTTTCTTGAGGTGAAGAAGGGCTTCTTAGCTGGAGGATGATGCTGGGTTAGAGCACATGGTTGTAATCTTCTTGCTACTTTTCATCTGAATAAAGCTATTCTTGTTTCCTTCTATATTCTTGTGTACTTGTTTATATATGCTTGTATATGGTTAATGCACATCTGATACTGCATTATTTATGAATTTAGATCCTCTTTCTTGCATAGTAGTATGTTGCTGTGATTCCACAGGTCCTTTTGAAGCTGAGCAGACAAAGAAGAAGCGGCACAACTCTATCAAGAAGGAGAGGAAATCGAGAGCAAGACTCAGGTTGGCCCTCTTGGTTTTCCTCTCATCTATTTTCATAAAAGGAATCAATAGTATACTTTGATTGTTTGTTTCTAAGATAGCCACCCATTTTAGTGGGAATAGCAACATCCGAGTGGACACTATTCCCGTATAACAAAATGGCGACTCCACTGGGGAGCGACTAGATTACTTGTTAGCTTATCTATCCTTGTTTCTTTTATAAACATACAGACAGAGCCTGAAGTCAAGCCAGCTAGCCTTCGAACTACAATTGTCATACAAATGCAAAGTATATCAATGCTGCTTCAGTCAATCTCCATGTTTTGTTTATGAATTAAACAATAGATCTGCAAGCAATCTAATTGCCCTAAGTGGTGGCTCTAGTAACCTCTTAGATCACCCCTGTGTTTTACATACATTGATCCTTACTTATTCAGCCTAAACACCTGACCTAGATTGCAAACTGTGAGTGAAATTTTGTTCAAAGTCTCGCACTATAACCATCGCAACCTACCTTCAAGGTAGCCTGTATGCATTGCACTTCCTGAATGGAGTAGGTGAGCTGCATACTAAGTTCACTGTGTAACAGGTGCGATGGTCAGGGAGGATTGACTTTACCCTCCGACTGTGGATTTTTCTCACTGTTTTCAGTCTTATTCATGAGTTTTGTTGTCTGTAATCAGTGTACTTCTGAGAATACCCCCTTCTCTTGCATTATTCTGCCTGCTTAGTGCAAAGAACTATAAACGTTTTTTTATGTATTGTGCGTCGTTTTAGTTCTCTTTTGCAAAAAGTAGCATAGTCGAACTGTCGTCTCTAGATCTAAAAGTGTCGTAGCTCTCATTTTTGGTTTTAGAAAACAATTCCATTATTTTAGATAGTTGATTATACAGTTACTATTGCATAGGATTTGCTAGTTTTAAAGTGTCGAAAAGCAATTTCCATTTCAAAATCGCAAAGTGTCTCTCTTTCTTTCACTTCGTTTTGATAAAGAATCTTGTTGAGTACAGTCACTTTAAAAGTAATTCAGGTTTGCACATAGCTTTCTTAGCATCATTTACACATTAAGAGAGCTGAGTACCAATACATGCATGTGCATTTGCATTTTGAATGCTTGGCTTGATTTAGGACTGTGCATATTAGCGTGTGCTCTGTGCTCTGTGAAGTAAAGATGCTTGAATTTCTTCCCTTTAGTAGCTAGGATTTTCATTGCTGAAAGAAGATAAAATGTTTGTTTATCATCATAGACTGCATTTAGGAATTGTACATACATCACGTGGTGAACCTGAAAGGCAAACTGTTAAGAAAGATCAACTTAAAATAAATCCAATGAATCTAACAACGCTTTGGAACTTAACGCACAACATCTAGAGGTCTAGGCTATAGACGTATTCCGACGTCGTAAAGCCTGGTAACTGTTGCTTTCAGTGCTGGTTGGGTGATTCCTCCACTCTGAGACGGCAAGTTCCAGTACAGACTTGTGCTCCCATGTACCGTCGCGTATATATTGGGAGACCACAATAGGCTGCATCCTTTATCCTTAGGGAGCCGTGTCTGCCACCCTATCGATCGTAATGCACCAAACACAACATTCAGGAAGATTGACTGCTATATCGTAAAAAGTATTTTGCAATTTTACGATTGGTTTGGTAATCCTCTTTGCCTAGATCTCCAGAGAAGTCCATTTTTCTCCTTTTCAAACTCCTTAAAGGAAAAGGTCCTCTGAGCGCTTGTCACTTCAAGCTCAATAAAAATCGAAGGCGACTA